>OMKK01045959.1:9592-20988 GCA_900302305.1 Polymixia japonica
GGGGGGGGGGGGGAAATGCCGCATTCACGGACATGATTACTCCAAAGTTGGATTCAATAGGATACTCGCAAAATGCAACGTGACAAGGCTTTGCAGTTTCCCTCAAGGTCAATATCTAAACACCGCCAGACTCGCCTCACTGACGACTTTACCGGGACGGTCGGGAGGGAGTCGAAGGGATGTCACCGTCCTTTGCCGTCAGCATCAACAATGACACCTTTCAAAGACGAGGACGTTTCACTCCGTCAGTGATAGTCACACTGACGAGGTTTCGGGACAAACTCGGTCCGATTTTTACATCGGAGGATTTTTGGAAGTTGGCTGTAATTTGGTGTTGCCAGCGTTAACGTTGTTTTGGTGTGCGGTGTTGACTGGCCATCTTGACGCTGCCTGGTTTCCTCAAAACGGCCTGGTCTCTGCGACCCGAGTACCTGTCTGACTGGAGACAACCGCTACACCGACCCCCGTCAAAACCTGCCCTACCTGAACAAATTCATTTTCTTTTTGTTTATAAAGGGGACCGGTCGCTTGACCCGGCTCTGATGAGCGTTGCGTGATTAATTCACTTCATCACACAACTATCCCCCAACTTCCTTGAAGTTGCTTTGGGTTTCCCTTACTTTTTTTTACACCTCCTTTTTGTTTGTTTTTGTGTGTGTGTGTGTGTGTGGTTTTTTTTGTGCAAGTCACATTGACATTCACGTTTAAACGCCATGCCTCCTCCCAGGACGGGTCCACGCAGTGTACCGGAGCGGGGGTCGCTCCTGGCCGCGGTGGTGTTGGTGTTTCTGACGCTCGGAGCCGCCAGCTCCCCGGACGTCAGCCACCAGGAGCAGACCAACGTCCACACGGCGGCGGACAAAGGGCACAACGTCTCTAAAAAGGCTTTCCCGGTCCTCGCCGTCGATTACCATCACATACAGACCCCATTCGAAATCTCGTTATGGGTCCTGTTGGCCTCTTTAATGAAATTAGGTGAGTATCTGTGTGTGTGTGGGGGGGACGTCGTGTGCGTGGGGCGCGAGCGCGCGCGCCGGGCACACGCACGCGCGGCACGCTGCCGCGCGTGATGTCAGCTTTATTCAGGTACCTGCCGATTCTACCATTTTTAGCTAAATTGATCAATCTCCATCCAATTGGCCGGATAAACCACGTTATCTTGCGTTAGCAAAACAAATACGGGGAGGTATTGTTTTATTTTTATCAGGCTACCTTTTAAACAGATAAATGGGGTTTGCGTGTCCACAGTGATGTGATGGTTTACTAAGCATGGCAACCAGATTGGCCACCTCACTCGGAGACAGTGTATTGATAAGTGTTGCTGAGCCAAAAATGCAGATTAAAACCCTGTTATGACGTCTTGGTTCATGTAAATGTGCCTCCAGCCGCCTGACGCCACATGCCAGACACGGGTAGTTCACATTAGTTGGTTTATAGGTTTAATCATACTCTGTTTAGCTTATCCAGAGTCCATCGGTCAAGTCATCAGATCAGTCAGCTGTGTGTGGAGAGGTCTGTTTTGTCAGAGTTGTGCTTACTCCTTCGAACTCGCTACAGTGATAATGCATGACTAAGCAGGGCCGACTCAGCAGCCTGGATAGCAGGGTACAGGCAAAGTTTTAACATGGGGACATCTAGGGGGGTACACCTTTATGAGGCAAGGCCTTCACAACGTTGTCGTGAAGGATGTTGGAAAATATTAGACGATAGACAGAGGCACCAGTTTGGGTGACACACACACACACAGACCCCAACACCAGGGTTGGGAACATTTCATATCAGTACACAATGAGTAGCAGTTTCACTTTACAATTTGAATTGATTCCAACCCTGAGGTACACACACACAGACACGCACACACACACATTGCTATTATCTGCTCTCCACCGTCCTCCATTGCTTCATTGTCCTCTGTCCCCTGTCTCTGCAGTGCTCCGCCCCTCTCCACTCCTTGGCACTCCCTTTCTGTTCCCCCTTCCTTCTTTTTTACCATCCTGCCCTTCCCCTCAGTCCCTATCCCCTCCTCCTTCCTGTATGCAACGAAGCCTCCACAGGCCCCTGCAGTGTCCCCTGCTGCCTTCCGCTGAGAGCTAGCAGCTTGTCGGGTCCGTGTGACATCACGGACCCGACCGAGCACCGGGCTTTAGCCGTGTCGGGGAGGATGCCGCTTCAGTCTCCCCCACCGGGAAGCCTCCTGCCTCTAGGGGGGTGGGGGGGGGAAAGGACAGGGTACAGGGTGGTCCCCTAGTGGCGGGCGGAGGAAGGGCAAGGAGAAGAGGGCGAGGGAGAAGGAGAGGGAGGAAGAGAGCAATAAGAGAGAGAGTCATCAGGCGCAGTCGACAGTGGTGACCTTCAGCTTGTGATTATCCCCGGACCGCTGAAAATGGTCTGTTAGGTAATTTGACGTGGCTGCTTCACTGTTCAGCCCCGTGTCTGAATCGTGCTCATGGACCTCATAGTTTCTATGCGATGTTAGGCGCTTCCATTGTCTCATTTTTTACTCCTTAGCAGCTCTGTCTGCCTACTGCAGGCTCTCTCTACGAAGCCAGTTTTCCTTAATTACAAGTACTCGGGATAGATAATCTTCATCATCATATGAATTATACCCTTGGGATATAATTGCTCTGCAAATGCACGTTAAAATTGTTATAGAGGACATCCCTTATATTTATCAGACGTCCCTAATAGTGGCTTCTATAATTGGACTATAGACCAAGGGGGCCTAGAAATAGCCTTTATCTGCCTACAGTGCAAAAGCTATAATTTACTAGACTGCACCAGACACCTACGTAGATAAGGCTTTTTAACTGTATACAGGTAAGCTGTGTTTGAAAGTGATATCTCAGCTTAAATATTAGCAGGAAGAATGTATGTTAACAAGCTATTATCTGAATGGCCCCGTTTAATATGTATTATATGAATGTAATAAGTAACATATAGTATTAGGCTTGGCACACAACCCTTAAAAACGAAGTAAATTATTTGTAAAGAGCCTTTCACAACAAATGTTACAAGGTGCTGTACAATTATAAATCCAGAACGCAGTGTAAGAAATAACAAACAGAATATAATACAAATATATACAACAATACAGACAAAGGGTAACAAAGGACAATATATTACAAAATAGTTGTCGCCAAGGCTGATTGTAGTACGCTGTAAAAAAAATAGTTGGTCTTATCAAACATCCACCAGGCTCTGAATTCAAGATGGACTTTAGGCTGGGTTAAACCTGATAATGTATAGCAGTACTATGGGGATGGGTGGGGGAAACTAGATTTGACATATTCCCCTTCCTATAGAGGAGGCAATAAAATCGCTGCAATGTGCTTGGTGTGTCACATTAGTCTCAGACTCGAGTCGCAACACAGACCTGCTGAAACGGCTTTGAGGGCGTGTTGAGGAAACCCTCTCTGACACAACAGCGGAACTTTCATTATTATATATCAGTCTTACTGTTATCAGAGTGCAGTATTTGTCATCGTGGGGGCTGGACTGATACCTGAACCCTGATTGTCCTGCGTGGGAAAGAACAAAAGACAAAGAGCACATTAAACAATTGTCGTTTTGCAACACGAAATATGTTATGTTGAGTGCTAAGGCGTATTTAGTGTAAACCACACACATCAACAACATTAAATATTTACCAAATCAATGAAAGAAATACATTGTTGAGTTGACTTACGTCAGACTTTGTATGGCCCCAGATGCAACGCTTATTTAGTTGTCCTACCTTGGTCTATTAGACAATGTGTAAAAATATTAAAGGGCTACACAGACTCCTTAGCACATCAACTTTCTGATTAACTTATCTCTGTGTGCTGAAAGTGTGGCAGTAGTTTAATCTGTGTTCAATTAGTACTTAAGGTGCTATCGTGCTTTTAGGATGATAGAGTTGACCCAAGAGCTTATTTGCCAAAACTTCCAATACACTCCTTTAATAGTAACTGATTTGTTCAGACCTTTTCAACCTTATTCCTGTGCCCCGCTGTCGTTTTTTTTCTTTCTTACCTGTTTAACTGATGTCGATTGCAGTGACGGCAATGTTTCAGCCACCATCCATCATTGATACAGACAGGCCACGCTAGGCCGGCATTGATCAGGGGAACACGCAGATAGTAGTAGAACCAGAGACGGTAGCCTGCTATGTGAAACCCAGAGCTTGGTTTAAACATGTGCTATGTGTTATGGTTTGAGTCACAAGAGTGGAAAGAGTTTTGGCACAGTCCTTTGCAAACGGTAAAGAATTTGGCGGGTCATTATCCGGCTTCTTTCTGAGCTCATATTAACTGAACTATGGAATCGGTTATGAATGGATTCATCCAAAATGACTTTAGCTTTGAATGCCAGATCTCATTGTACTCGCTACTCCTATATCCAATGCTAAAACTTTACCCAAGTAAAATAAATAAATACTGAAAAAAGGTGCAGGTTTGTAATGTACAGTTGTTGAGAAGCTACAGTTACTACAGTAGTTTTATTATTAACATTATTACTTACAACCTCTGCATTACTAGTCATTATTCTGCAAACTCAAATTTGGTTTCTATAACATAGAGATTAATATACAGGTTAGAAAAATGGACTGCAATGAGTTATCCGTGTGAAAGGACCATTAGGCTACCTATTGATTTATTAAAATCTTCCTGTTATGATGGAATTTGTTTACCCACAAATGGTTCACTAAAAGACCATGCCACACCCTATGAGACTGCTTTATCTATAGTAAACACACTTGAGATGGCCTGTGATTGACATTAACTTGGGAGGGAGACAGTATGGTATCAGTAGGTTACTCATTAAGCCACCTGCAAGATACTTAATGAACCTTTTTTCAATATCTGCTGCTCCACTTGGTTAAATCACTTTGCTGCTTTAAAAATGTATTTTACTGATCCAGTAATAGAGAGAGATTTCAAGGAATCTCAAAATAGCTGAATGTGGACAGTTTGTTCTGGAGGGTGGACTTTCTGAATGAAGGCCTATGTGGAGCCCTGGTCTGAACGGCCGACAGTACAACAACATTACGTTACATTTAATTTACATTTCAGCCATTTAGCAGATGGTCTTATCCAGAACAACCTGCAATGAGTGAGCAGTTAGGAGTTCATCTTCTTGCTAAAGGACACTTTGAAAGGGCGTACATTTGCGATTGCGGGGATCCAACTTGACCTGCATGGTTGTGGTTAATAACCTCCCTAACTCCTCAGCCACCCTGCCACCTACGTAAGTAGCCTTGAAAGGACAAATTGAATAACAGTAAGGAGTTGCTATCAACATATAGAAAGGAGGGGAAAAAGGATAAAACAGATAAGAGTGTTGGCTTATCATGCAAACCAACGCAGCAGCAATGGTTCAGTTGTGGCGGGAACACGTATCTTCTTAGTGAATCCCAATGCGGTCTGAAGTGACACGTGTTTGGCTAGCCCTTCAGTTAGTCATAGTGGCTTTGGCACTGTCCGTATCGCTAATGACGGCGTGGGAGTGATTGCAAGCAAATCATTAGGCGCCGCGCCCTCTACACAACTTGAGACAATGTGTTCATGTGTTAAACTTTAAAAAAAAAAAAATTGTTGTAGTATATAGTCTAGTTATAGAGTATAGTCTAGCTCAGTAGTTCTCAGTCTGGTATCCCTCAGGGGGTTGTGAGATGATTTACGGGATGTGAAAAAAACATTTATTAAATCAATTGTTGCTAATTAATCAAGTGAATAGTGATTTTATGGGTCAAGGGACAACCATTAAAACTACTGGGCTTGTTCATGAACATAAGCACTATCCCTAACTGGTTTAAATTGAGCTATGACTGTTAGCTATTTTATTTTTAGTGAATGGCCTTGTGGGTTGACCAGTCTCTTTGATCTTGGCTTTTGGGTTAGAAACAGCCACGCGTCTTATCTTAAGTCTTTTGTCTTCTCTCAGAATTACTGTAATCTCTGCCCAGACAACGATAAGAAAGCCGTTAGCATAGAAAACCTACACAATCTTTCATCAGTGTCGGAAACCCCCAGATGACATCTGCTTTCACTTACTTAAGCTCAGGTTATATTTAACCATACCCTCCGTCTTATTGCTTTCCTGTATATTTCCGCATGCAAATCTTTCGCAAGACATCGGAAATGATCCGCGCACACCGGGAGGTTTAAGCGATGCTTTTAACAGTCACATTTGACGTTGCCTTGGAATGTTGGAATGAATTGGTACAGTGGAAGGCCTCTGTGAGAATCCTAGTGAAGATGTAACAACGGAGCCCTTGTTGTGGGAAACCACGGAGCCTTGACATGGCTTGGTAACACATCCTCGTGAAGATTTAACCGCGTGTGCCAGCAGTCTTTTAGTGCAAATAAAAACCCTCGCAGACGAAAACCTAAAATAAACTAGTTGGCCGTTATTAATCATTTAAACCAGCATAGGTCCTACATAAGTGTCTCTGGGTGCACAATGGCCTGCGTTAAACAATCAAACAATGACTCGCAAAAGCAATTTAGGCCGGTGTTAGATTGTCTGAAATAAGGCCAACGTCACTCCGAAATAAATGGTTTGGGTATTGTTGTCCTTCCCTTGAACATCAAAATGTTTGGGTGTTAAACAATCGGGCAGTCATCAAAACGTCGATGCCTAGGAAAAGAAACAAAAGCGCAGGATGCTTTCATATCGTCGGTCAGCTACCTCAGCAGGTTGAAACGTTTGGTTTTTTTTTTCCCTTAAACTTTTATGCCAGACTCATGCTTCGGTTGCCGGCTTTGTACAATTAGTCACCTGGCAACCGGACACACTTCCTGGCACGGAGATGATCATTTGCAGAAGGAGCCGGGCTGTGCTGACAAGGTCAGGGTACACACAGATACAAATATAAGAACTGTTGATCCATGGCTTTCAGTAACCTTGCTGCATAAAGGCCCCGGGAGGGAGTGGAGTGGGGACATAGTGCATGCCATTATGAACAAGCAGCCTAGAATGACCTGGCTGACCCCATACTTCAAGTGTGGCAGGCCATTCAATGGCGTAGATAAAAACCCTTATCAGTCAGAATTAAGGTAACAGAGAAAGAAAACAGAGGAGGCACGTGAAGTGGTTGCATACGGCGAAGTAACACAATGTTCACTAACGGCAGTGGTGGAAGAAGTGTTCAAATACTACTTAAGTAAAAGTACCAATGCAGCAATGTAAAAAGACTGCATTGCAAGTAAAAGAACTGCATTAAAAATCCTACTTAGAAGTATATAAGTATTAGCAGCAAAATGTAGTTAAAGTATTGAAGTGAAAGCAGTGGTTTGGTCCCTCTCACTGATATATTATTATATATGACATTAGATTGTTAATACTGAAGCATCAGTGTGTAAGCAGCAGGTTACTGTTGCAGCTAGTTTGAACTACTTTATATACAGTTAGCTAGTTTAGTCCATTGGTTCCCAACCTGGGGGTCGAGACCCTCCAGACGGTCTACAGATAAACTTGAGGGGTCACGAGATGGTTAACGGGAGAGGAAAGAAGACAAAACAAAGTTCCGATACAAAATCAGTTAAGAAAGTAGCATAACATGGAAATACTCAGGGAAAGTACAAGCACCTCAAAACTGTACTCGAGTAAATGTACTTAGTTACTTTCCGCCGCTGACTAACGGACACTCCTCATTAATCTCCTCTATGTGTCTCGACAACCTTGCCGTTTGTCATCAGACATGAACTTTTCTTTGAGCTCGCCAGCCCGCCTTCTTACCTCCTTATCTTCTGTGATACGGCTCTCCAGTGGGTGTGGATTGCAGACCTTAAGAGTCCGAGTCAGGCTGTAGAGATTCTAGAACCTGTGAGCTGTCACCACTTAAGTCTGTGGCCTGCGCGGGGTGCTTGAGGCCCTCCGTTGACGACCAATGGCGCTAATCGAAAAAGGAGGACAAGGCAGGTCATTCTCTAAGGGAATCGGTGCGAACTAAGCACACCCTTTGAACCTGAGCAGAGCGAACGGTTTTCCCACTCCTAAATCTCTTCAGCACCTGTCCTCCGCTGAGCTTTTCGTCCGGGGGTCTTCGGGTGTGTCGAGACACCGTTTGGGTCATTATTGACTCTGAAAGGGCCCCTTGTCTAGGAGCGGTGATAGTGATGACTCATTCTCGTCCTGGTTGGTCACCTCTTCACTTGTCCCTCCTCATCACCCATGAACGATAATGGGTCATTTAGTATTCAGGTGCTGGATCCAGTGCTCTGCTTCACGCAGCAGCAATAATCACTTTAGCGCATTCAATTATGACCCGTTTGCCCTTTTCTTGGCGACTAGACCAATCTTCTTTCTTTTTAGAAGTTTTTTCTTCAATTAATTCGTTCACAAAGTTCCTGTTCAGGCCCTTTCATTTTTGTTGCTGTTTAGACCTTTATTCATGGAGCCATTTGCTTTCACTGAGGCATGAATAAAACTCCAGTGGGATGCTAATCATTTCATAGCCTCTGCAGAAGAATGAAAATGGAACATTACCCCTCAAACTTTGACAGGGAAAGTCGATAATGAAACGCAAATTACGACTTCGGACCCCCACAAACCCAAAAAGAACGTTCCAGGCTTTCTAGCTCAGATCTTTTCCAACACACTGTTACAATCCATATACCCCTTCCCTTTCCCCGTTTGCCTGTCTGAGCTCTAAATGACAGGTCGCTTCAGGCTGTTTATGGTCATTGATTCATGGGTTCAGAGTCGGAGCTGAAAATGTCCTGGTTCAGGTTCAGGACTGAAAGACAGAAGAACACTGCTCAGTGGCCAACAGCCGAAACCTGTGGTGGTACTGTGTGTGTGTGTGTGTGTGTGTGTGTGTGTTTGTGTGAAAGAGAGAATGAGTGTTAAGCATTTGTGTAACCCTTCCTACCTTTGAAACTACTCCTTCAGGGCATTGCTGTAAATAAGCATGTGTTCTTTGTCAACTTGCTCAAATTACTTCAAAACCCATATGAGGGAAATGGAGCTCTTGATTCTCTGTAAACTTTCCATGCATACAGTATAGCCCAGAATGGTATGATAATCACCATGATACAACACAGAAGGCTATCAGTTCTTACCCGTATAATGTCGGTATGTTGCATTGCGTTGCAGTCATCTTTGTCCTCATCAAACTATCCCCGACAATGGCCCGTGCATGTGATTTTTGTAGGCTGTATACAAAGAGTGTCTTAATTTCAACTGAGTCAGTGACATAGCAATGCAGGCATGTGGCCTCACGTGCCAGGAATGCATAATATATCTCAGAAACGTAGCACACAAGTCCCCTCAAGGCCCGATTTGTGGAGGTAATGTGCCTTGTTTGCAGCAGACCCAGCATTGTTTTGGATCCAGTAATGAGGATGTTAAAATATAATTTACGCTGTTGTCCACTGCCTTCCTGCAGCCCCACAACAGGTTGAACAAGCTCCTCAAGGCCGGAGACGTCTCCTGAGTCTGAGGCGTGCTGTTAATTGTTGACGGGGCAGTTTTCAAGTCAGCTGCTCTGCAATTCTTTACACGCATCTTGTCATGCGTGTAAAACCACAAGGAAATAATGCAACGGACGGACTTGCTCAGAACCAGGGAGACTTCTTGTGAATTTTCATATTACAATTATGGGTGGGAGTATACCGAGGAAGTCTTTGTAATCTGTTTTGTCAATAAGGGAAATAATTAGCTTGTTGCTTGACGGGGGCGTACAGTTACACTTGTGCAACCTACTGCATGTCACACTGAATAGAGATCTCTATGGTGTTGCAGTTCCTACTAGCTAGTGAGAATACTAGTACCTATCTGTATTTAGTTACAGCCTTCTCATTGTGTAACAGTGTTGACAGGGAGTTGAAATGTGAACATTCTAAGGCTAATTCAGCTTTGCTTTTGAAACCTGCAGTAAATAGATAAATCTTTTGAATTAGCGTTTGTGCTTCAACACGCTGTGGAATTTCCATCTGTTTCTCCGGATGTGAATTCTGAAGTCGCACAAGTTTAATGTTTGCTGCCTTTCAGATATTTCCTCGAAACCACCTAGCTAGTAAGCCTCTGTGGCGCTGTGGGTGGTGCCTGTTTCCTAATAAGGTTTATTGTATAAAGAGAAGCACTCAGCCTCTGACATTACTTTGTTTAGAAATAAGGTCTCATCTGACCATTTAATACAGAGGTTCCTTGACTAACTTGTCTCAGAGCTAGCTCAACTATTGCTTTGAAATGACAGCTGCTTGTGGGTGTATTCTAAGCTTCATAGACATCCGCTTGTTGTGCTTGTGTTCAGAAACAGTAAAATACTGTTGTCCTCAAGCTGCCCAAATAGAACCCCCCCACTGCAGATGTCTTGTGTCCCCCCAGAAAAGATACATTTCAGATGGTAATAGTTTACATTCAGCTGAGATTTAGTTTAGTTGTCCGCACCATTTGAACATCAACATGAAGGGACTAGTATGGTTCCTGTTTCCTTTCATTGCAAATTACCTTGTTTTTAATGGAGGCCTGGCCATCATGTGATACTTTATTGATCTCCGTCGGGAAATTACATTCGTCATTCGTGTCTTTCGCGGAGGTCAAGGCAGGGTCGCCTGCAGACCAGTGTCCCGGGGGCTGTTAGGGAACTATCTCGTAATTATCTCTCGTCTAAGGCAGATGTTTGCCATCACAGGGCTTGAACCTCAGTTAAAGGTTTGCCTCTATTACTAGTACTGCTAGGCTAACCCGCAGCCCCCCCCCCAAAAAAAATACATATTGTAACTGAAAAATACAGTTATATTGTTATTACATAAAAACAGCGTGAACTTCTAATGAATGCGTGTTAATTAGCTGCTCCGGCTTGCTCAGGGTGTGAGCTTTGGCGAGGGGGAGCAGGCCTGGGCTGCGTACCTGCCTGTCTCTCCCCTCTTCAGCCGTGCCAGATGGCGCTCCACCCGTGCTTGTTGGACAGTACCGTGACTCCATACATTCTGAGCACGGGCGGTCGTTGGTTGTGGGAATCGAAACCCATAATCCTGTTTAGTCGGCGCTCTCCCCATTGAGCTACACAGGATGCGATTGCATGTTAATATTTTTTTTTTAGCAAGTGTTTAGCTTGCACTGGTTCAAACTTTGTGTGTGTGTGTTGCGTGTGTGTTTGTGTCTGTGCGTGTTTGTTTGAGTCTCGGCGCAAGTGTTGATACATCCTAATGCCGCACTCTTAACTGGCACGTCGCCAGCTGGAAGGTGACATGACCGCATGCTGCAGCGTGGCCAATATAGCTGGCCCGAGGAATTCTCACTCTGGGCTGCGCGCTGCTTCCTCTGTGAAGTCTCCTTCCTCTCTGGGTGTTTACGTAAGACTGCAGTTGTCCTTCCCCGTCGTGTGTATTTGTAGCCTTTTCTGGTTTCTGTCCGTAGGTTCGCACGTCAGACCTCACAGCGGCTAAGTAATGGGCTTTGGAAGGGGG
>OMKK01045972.1:0-13465 GCA_900302305.1 Polymixia japonica
AGAAGCTGCAGGGCCTCTCTTTAATCATTTCAAAGTTCATTGATGTCATTCAAGAGGTGAATTGGCCCAATACAAAGACACTGGAGCAAGAATTCAGAGGTCTCAGAAGTCTCAGAGGCAGAAGCTGACATGAAAAGGCTCAGAGGAAGACATCATCGCCTTTAATTTAGTTTTTGCTCTACTTGTCACCCACTATACAATCTGTGTAGTTAGTGGGATCAAGAGCCTAAGGTAGCAATGTTTCAGTGTGATGTGAGACAAATGCTCAACTCAGCAATTCAAGATGACGAGAAATCAGTAAATATGGTTTCACTTTCATGATGATGATTAGAGACCAGAGGCCCTAACTGAAATGTATTTCTGGATGATTATTATCCAAAACTAACCTGGTAACCAGACGAATCTGTGGGCTTCTGATTTATTTGCTCTGGCAGATCAAATGTTTACATTTCACGAAATCTTGTTTATTTTAGGGGAGATGTTGGGAGTAGGTAAATAAGTGAGACACAATGGCTGAGTACTAAGTGCTCTCTTCAGAAACTGAACCTGCGACTATTCCAAAGAAGAAACAAGTGAGTCGGTCTGAGGAAGGAACACTTCAAAGAGAGCGTGACCATTGGCGCGGACAGACATGGTGATTGCAAACTGAACTCTGAGAATTCTGTTCAAACACTCAATGGCAAGTTACAGATTATCACTTTAAAGTCCAACCGAAATTCCAAATAATATACCCTTTTTCAGTTAGAAACCATTTGAAATGGAATTTTGAACATTTTGTAATTATTTTTCATTGGTAAAATGTAAATACTGCCCACAGTTTAGAAAGCAGTCCCCTTCAAAGTGGGAGCTGCAGGCTGTCATCCACTCAAATCATTGCCCAAAAATCACTTCCACTCCAATTTAGTTAGTGCATCTGATGATAATTTATGCAGGGAGTTTTCTCTGCTTTATCCCAAAACAGAGCAATGAAGTTTAGGACCCTCCAGCTCCGAAGATAAACGGCTTGAAAAAGAAGTTTTTAGAACACTTTGATTGGCTGTTTAGATTGTGTTGTTAGATTGCAAATGTGTTGTTGTTAGTAACATAGATAGATCCAGGTCCAAAATAAAGTACTAGAAGCTGGGATTGGTGGCTTATTTACACTTATTTAAAAGAAAAGAAGAAAAATGCAAATTTCTTTATTTTTAACAAAAAAAATATTTTCAATAGGAACAGGCCAGTCAATATACATGTATACATAGGTACAATTGGTGCTGACGCAAACTAAAAGCATTTCAATTTTGGTTGAACTTTAAACAGTATGTAAGCTCACTGTTTTCAGCCATTTGTTCTCCACCTATGACACAATTTTGAAAGATGTGTAAAAGTGAGGTGGCAACCAAGAGTGAAAAGGGGAGCGTACCCCAGACTTTTACTGGAGCTCTGGTTCAGATCAGACTGCAAAGCCTGTGACACAGAAGAAGGCAACATACCTGCTCTGACATCACTGATTGGGGCGTGGCCAGAAGTGCAACACAGTTGAAAGTTTCAACCCACAGAGGGCAGTACAATAATGATTTTCTGTCCTAGAAGCAAATGCAGGACTTAATTGGGAAAATGTTGATATTAACTACAGGACTGATGCTATTCAGTACATAGAAGTCATATGACCATGTTTACAGCAAAAACAAAACTGGATTTAGCTCTAATTCTTTAATTAAAAAATAATTTAAATACAAACCACTCCAAAATGCCATGTTAAATCTTATTTGTGTTTAAAACCAATGAAGCATTGATCACACAGAATTCAATATAACATTTATTTTATCTCTGCATATGACATTTATAGCACCCTGTTTGTTAACTGGTCAGCTTGGCTGTATAATATATAAGGTTTGGAAAAACAAGCTTTTACTGTACTCAAAAGGCTTCAGGCTTCATGGCCACAATTTGCATAATCATCATGTTATATAACAATAATGAGCTTATTTCATATTCATTTTTGGAAGCAGGTCAAGTAAAATGAATGGCATTGGGAGAAATTCAACTGTGGGATTTTGCAAATTTGGAATTGAAGTGCAAATATGGAGAAAATCTAAAAAAGACTGCACTTAGTAAATATATAATCTTTCCCATGTTTCCATATTGTATACTCTCTGTCAGTGGCTCTCATGCTGCCATGAAGGATTGCATGCTGAAGCTACATTGAGCGGAGATACTGAATAATCTGGTATTCATGTGAATGGAGAGAAAGCCTTGTTGTCACGATGATTTATAATAAAGGAAGTTCTCCATGTGGGAAGTGCATCAACATAATTCAATTTTCAGCAGATGCAAAGCAGTACAAGTAATGTATCCTGAAAAGTGTACTGAGGTCCTTCCTATGTTGAGCGTGTGACAAACTTAGACATGTTACAAACATAGGCATGCATGCACTGATGACAACCGTGAAAATTGGGTCTTTTCCGCTTGATGTGATTTTATTAACTGTACAACACTTATAAGCCGCTGTGACCATGGTTTGACCAATATCAGCACAACAGGAAGTAAGGCAGAGTAAACTCACCCTCTCCTCCTCCTCTCTGAGGTCTGGCATGGTGCTGATGCACAGCGTCACAGCGGTGATGGCCACGAACAACACTGACAGACAGGCGAAGATCTTCCCCGGGATCCCAGAGTGAGGGTTCTCCACCATGTCCCTCAGGTGTAGCATGCAGCTCCCGGCGTTCCCTTCATCCTGGCCCCCCGCCCCGGGGGACTGCAGGGACTCCTCGCAGGACTGCGGCGTGGTGAGCTCGGCTTCCTCGTCCTCCAGCCTCTGCAGCTCCTTGTACTCCTCCTGCCTGAGCCGCAGCTTCCTGAGGCAGCACCAGTCCAGGTTGTTCTCCTCCACCCCCCAGTAGAGCAGCTCCTCCTGGAAGGACAGGGCGCACATCTCCCTCAGCAGGCGCAGCTTCCCCGCTGCCAGGAAGGTGACGATGGTGCGGAAGGCCGAGGGGCTGCGGTCGAAGAAGTACTCGTTGCGGCTGCCGTCGTAGTCATCGCACACGTCCATGATCTCATCCTCGCTGCTGCAGCCTCGCAGCTTGCCCAGGCGCGTCAGGGGGAACTCCTCCAGCGTGGACCAGGGGATGCGGTACTTGATGCCCCCAACGTTAATGATGGCCGACCCGTCAGCCTCGTCTCCCTCCTGCCGGGGTGGCTGCGGCTGAAGCAGGAGCTGGGCCCGCTTATAGAAGAGGCCCTTCTTGGAGGTGACCTCCTGGGGGTTGTCCAAGGGGTTGAAGTGGAAGGTGGTGAACTGTTGCTCCGTGCTGCCCGCCAGGAAGGCCACCTCCTGGTACATCCCTGCCGCTCTGTCGGGGGACTCTGTCCTGCACACTGTGAAGGGAGGGGTGCTTCACGGACTATGTGAGGCGACCGGGACCTTGTCGTCCATTTAACAACACAGCAGGTCTCTGTGGGAGAGAAAAGACAGTTTAATGATTAGATTCATGTCAGATCATTTACATAATGTGTCATTTCCTGAATCCCATTGGTAGAGTAGTTACTTTACCCTACCACTCTAACCGGAAGGATTGGGACACAAATTGGATAAACAATGTCTGCTAAAGAAGACCCATGAGAAAAACATTTCCACTTCCAAACATTTCCATTTCTACTTCCAGAGACAACTGTCAAAATAACTTATCTCAAATCTAATTGCGATGGAATCTTAGGGTGTAGCAAATTGATGTCAAAATACAACCTCAACTGCTCATATTGTTGGTTTGTTCCACAAATCACCAGACCATGGAATGAAACCATTTAAAGCACTGTCTAACAAAAGTTCAGATATTTATAATAAATGAATGGCAGTTAACTACAGAAGGCAAACCTACCTAAAGCACACTGATATGAACACACTGATGGCATCATTCAGTTTGCTTTGGACAAAATAATGACTATTCAAAACATACATTGCCATAAACATCAATATATGCAGTATGTATAACCTATAAAAGGATCAACGATTAAAACTTGCATTCAACATTACTAACAATATGGCTAAGCTAATGTTGGATTGTTAAAGGAAGATGAATTATTCAAGTCATTACACCCACTGCTCACCTACAAAACATGCACTGTACAGTTATGCAAAGAAAGGACAAAAGAGTTATATAAAACAGTCAAAAAAGATCAATGGATCCGAGTCAACTGTTTTCCCTTGGCATATTTGCAATTTTCAACACCCTAATTTGGAGATATAGGGTCTCTCTAGATGTTTTTTATTCAAATGATGACTAAAACCCACAGGAGGGTCAGGATGGAATATTGGTCAATATTATGACTAAACAGAAAAAACTATTGATTTTCTTAAGCTGTTCTTATAGGTTTCACTAAAACAAAACCAACTGAAAACTTTAAAATGCAACACTATGACAAACAAAGCCACATTTTATCTTTCCAGCTCTTTTCAGTTCCTATGCTCCTTGATGCTACTTTTTTAGTGGCAATGATGTGCAACCATTACCAGACCTTTTTACCCTTCTGTTACTACCCAGATAGCAGACACGTTTGGGCCAAATCTGGGTCACTTTTGGCACTTACGGCCCAGTTATGGCACTGGCAAGTGTTGTGTGGGCCAGACGTGGGCCAAATGTCATGAGCCGGGCCTAACTTGTGTACGGCGTGGGCCAAATAAGGTGGACTTGTGGCTGAGTTTAGGTAGCCAGACTCGCCCTGAGTCAACGGCGTCATTCAAGGCCACATTTGGGCCATAAGAGGACTGCAGATGTGGGCCACATTTGGAGCAAACATTGATTGCTATCTGGGTACTGACGGAGAAAAATTGTCAACATCAACAGCAACTAACGAAAGCTTGGGAACATCCTAATGGCACAAAATGACAAGCTAGAAAAAGGGATGAAGAAAAAGAAAATGATTGCATGTTAGATGCAATTTCATGCAGTCAGGGAAGACAGTTAGAGAGAAAGAGATAAACAAGACAGAATAACTGATTGTACATACTCCTGGACTTATTTCCTGAACACAAAAGCATTGTGTTGAAAGTTGAGCTGGCTGAATGATATCAGCTGAATCAGATAGATCCGTGACTGTCATCACCCTCATCAAACAGTAAATTGTGTCGTCTCGGTCCTGTGCCCGCGTGGATTAGTTCAATAAGGCTCTCAATGTGACAATGATGCGGGAAATAAGCGCTTCAGATCAAATGACACTTGTTTCTGAAAAACCCTGTTTTATTTAACGTATGCATCTGGAAGCATAAGCCTGCACAATCTTCATTCAGGGGGAAATACTAGTAATAACGCTGGCTTCAAAGTGATCATGTTCCGATCAGGGTGATTGTATCGGAGCTGAAGCGTTCGGATGAGGGAGCTTGCGGCATCAGCGCAACGAACAGAGAGTGGAAACCAGCGAGATAGCAACCGTGTTTGTGATTGCATTTTTTAGGCCAATCATTTCTGAAACCAATTTCTCTTGGGGGATCAGAAAGTGGTAGCTCTAGAACACCCAGCAAAGTTCTCCTGACAGGAGCAGTATATTGAGCATGACACTGCACCCAGGGGTGCCCTCAGAAGCACAGACAGAATGAATTCAACTCGTACAGGGTTGTATCATTAGTTTATTTACCATAGAGCCTCATCATTAGAAGTTATTTATCAATAGTCTGACATGGTCGTGACTGATTCAGGGCATCATTTCACCGATTGCTGCAGTATTGAGAAACTTACCAGCGGCAGATACAGTATCTCAATATCAGGTTCCAATACAATCCTTCAGGGCTATTGTTTGAGCCTTCAAAAACAAAGGGAATCTCACGGTACTGCCCTATAGTTTGGTACTGCCTTATTTATATTGTTATCTGGTTTATTTTATTCCTCTTTGTTTTCTAACCACATCGGGAGAAGCCACACGAAATTTCATTGTATGTGGTTATAATGAGAATAAAGATCATTCTGATTCTGCTTCTGATTCTGATTCTATTGACAAATAGGACCTAACTATTCAAAAATAGAGAACCTATCCTTTAAATCAGCAAGGCGTTTGACTACACAGTCACTATTGTAAGTTCTGTGATAGTTATCTGGCCTTCGAAAGTATGAGGTTATTGAAAGTCATCTAACTTGCATTTTCACAAGTTTAGTTTCAGCCCTTCCAGTTAATTATACTCTGGCATTACATCTGAAACGCTATGTCATAGTGTCAGGCCTCTACATCTACTCTACCTTTCAGGGGTGGAACAGGTTTCACTCATTCCATGTCAGTGTCAACATTAAGTCAAATTTATCAAGAGGCTAACTCTGGTTAAAACCACAAAGTGCGACACTTCACTGCTCTATCGTGGCATGTTATTAAACTAATACCCAACAAAGTATACAGTTAAAGAATAATGCAAAACATTGGTGCTAAGAACAGTGCAGATAGATATTTACATTCAGCATATTTAATATAATTCAAATGAAACGTTATCAGGCCCCAAAGAATAGGGGTGTAAGTTTGATTCAGAATACATCAAATATTAATTTTATAGGCTAACCAACAAAATGTGTCACATTTATGCTACCATTTATGCAAATCTATTAATATGTAATTATGTAAATTAAACTGCATACTTTTCAAGTACTAATTAGTTTCCTCTCACTCCTTATCTTATCTTAAGCATGGTGGAGAGCAACATGGTTTGGGATTCTGTTCTCTTGTTCTCATGATAAGTGTCTTCTGCCATTGCGTCCGACCCACAATGCACTTGTATTAACTCTGGACACCCTGGAATTCTGTTTCCTTCCATTATCCTGATCGAGCTCATAGGTTAGTACCTGAACTAGATACTTTTGAACTTAATTTCTTCACCAGGAATTACTTATTCTAAAAGTAATTTGCATGAATGTTGGCACCAACTCACCTGCCAACTTACTCTAACTTTATTCGTATTTTCCAATAGGGGAAGAGGAAAACGTTTGGGACATAAAATGTATCTTAAATGAGAGAGAGAGAGAGAGAGAGAGAAAGACAGATAGACAGACAGACAGATAGACAGACATACAGACAGACAGGGTGAAACAGAGAGAGAGAGAGAGAGATAGAGAGATGATTAAGAGAACCTTTAGTTGATGACACTGTAATTGATGATTTGCTTGACGAACCAAGTTGCTTCTCACAACAGTGTTGTATTACTGAAGCAGTACATTCGTCACTGCTCTTGTTGGAACTGGTCAAATATATCAGTGAAATGTAAAACATTTAATGGCTTTTCTACTACATGACTCACCTTCACAAGTTAACATTTAAAAAGTTCTACAGCATACATTGTAAATGGGTTAACCATAATAGACAAGGCCTGAAATTCCCTCAATCTCATTAATTTACTAAATGAAAAATGCTCATATATATTGCAAATAAAGCTATTTTAAATACATAGTGAAGCCTGTCTTTGCCTTTGGGGCTGTATAAATGAGTTGTCGAACTCATTTTGGTCCTGCATAATTGTGACCTATTTAGAGCTCAGGAATTTCATTTAGAAGAAGTATTAATAAAAATGAACCAGCTGAACGAACTAGAAAAGAAAAAAAAAAAAAAAAGACAACTGATAATATTATGTAGATACACAGAACCTAATCATTTACTGATGTATAACTCAATAAACCACTGATGCATCAAGGACACTTAAAAAGTAGCATGACTGTCATTGTTAAATTAGAACTGCGCTTCAAGTTTACTATGCAATCAGCATTGATCGTTTTAGCTGAAGGCTTGGATTTAACACAGTGTGGAACAGGAAACACGGGATGATGACTGGGTCGTTGGGAGGTTAGAGATCTATCCTGATTATGAGCACTTGGATAGAGGTGTTTCTGCCCAGGCTCCGTTATTAGGACAGGATGCCTGCAGGAACACTTCTAAAGATAGTTTAGATATCACAACAGTCTACCGAAAGCAAAGAAACAACTGGCCCCCACACACACCACAGAGTACAGCATCTCCAGCGCTTTCTCTTGCCCTTTCTCTGTTTTCCTTGCTTCCTTTCTGAAGACAGACAAACTGAAGCCATATCTTGTCAGACTGTATTGCTGTCACACACTATCTGTGTAGAAAGACAAATAAAGCCGAGCCATATCCTGGGAGCTTTCTCATTAGTTGCTATAGTGACATGGTTGCAGGACACACAGGTGTGTTTTAGGAACATGAATAGGAGAAACATCTGTCTACACACATCAACAAGTTAATGATCCACACAAGGGAGGCAGTGACATATATATGGACAATCCATACAAGTTAGATAGCCATGTTAAAAGGTGCTCATCAACCTACGTGTAACTCATTTACTCAAATATTGACAGATTTGCGAGCAAAGCCAGTTATCTGCGTACTACAGTAGGTAGTTTGTGTGAAGGACGTATAGCTCTACTGCACAACAGTGTGGGCTTTAGAAGACATTTGATCAAACTTGATGTAGACACACGGGTTAGTCAAAAGCCTGTATAAAACCAGGGCTATTCAACAACAGCACCTCAGCAGATATCCGAAAAAGCAACTTATGAAATAGTTGAGCAAATCAGGCATTTTGCACTTGCTGTTACAAAAAGGGTGAGTTATAGCACATCACTGTCGACCTGTGAACACAGTAATAGGCTTGTTTATAAGATAAGAAAACAAACATCTACTGATTCGGCAAACACTTGAGCAGATGCTCATCAACTCATTACAGTTGAAACACATTTGGTCAACCCATCACAGACATTAAATAATTCTGGCACAGCTGTTACCTACTACAAGAACGCATTAACGAGCTAGACGACATCAACAACATTTTTTAAAACCATAAAGATCTCACTGTTGTCAGACTTACCCGCTATGTTTGGCTCTTGGCCATCGGGTTCAGGTTGCTCGCATTTTGTACCCCTCAATATTCCTGCCTTAAGTTTCCCATGCAGATGCTTTGTGGCATTGTAATATAGTTAACACCAAGCTTAATCGCAGGTAGAATCATATACTACACTGACCTACCCACGCAGTGTCAATGCTGGACAAAGTTGCGCTTTAACGCCATTATTAAAATAACGCTCAGCGCGAATAAGAGAAAATCACTTGGTCCAGACGTGACGCCAAAGGAAATATTATTCCATAACAAATTAGAGCGAATCCATTGAAGTGTAGATTTGTGAAAACCCCGCAGGAGTGGAAGGGTGTTGTCATCCCAGTCATGTTACTGGTTCACTTCGGACTGAACAGGCGCGTCTTGGCGCTGCGCGCTGCGCCTCTGAGCTTTTCAAACTGCGTTTCTTGGAGCCACGAATGTATCAGTGGCATTTAAGAGCGCAGTGGGAAAGTATGTAGTATATGTTATATATATATTATTATTATTCTCCAAGAAACAATCAATTATATTTCATAAAACTACTGAATGATTTGGATTGTTGTACACGTATTTACTATTCAGTGATTTCTTTGGTGCAGAAATGGAACATTCGCGTTACAATATTTGTTTTTTTTATTACCGCCGTGGCTGTTGCTTTGATGTTGCAGCAAACATTCAAATCCACTGGGATGTGCTCATAAACGTCAAGGCACACCTGGATGACAGGTATAGTTTTTGCATTTGCACAGTAACCAGGGTGACAAGGCTACCCAGGTGAAAGCCTGTCTTACTGGAGGACTACAAGGTTACCCAGGTGAAAGCCTGTCTTACTGGAGGACTACAAGGTTACCCAGGTGAAAGCCTGTCTTACTGGAGGACTACAAGGTTACCCAGGTGAAAGCCTGTCTTACTGGAGGACTACAAGGTTACCCAGGTGAAAGCCTGTCTTACTTGAAGGACTGCAGTTGATTTCACTTCTTGTCTGTCAACACGTGCCTCTGTTAGTCCAACTGGACATATTTGAAATGAGCCAGCAGAGAGACAATATTTGCATGTGTTTGATAGATGCCAAAGTAAACACTGGTGATGGCAATATAAATATCCATTTGCAGGATATATAGTTTTATAAACATCTGCAAACAGCTCAGGGTTAAAGCTGGGAATGTGTTGATATGAAAATGACAAACTGAACTCTTTGGAGGTATTGCAATCGAGTCATGGGCTGTGATTAATTCAACCACTGAACAGTTGCTGACTGAATAATTAATAATCCCTACATACAACCAAGCAACCAAGTATTCTACAATCCAGTCAAGGATATATGCATACATACAACAAACCAATCTCTTTCAACCTCCGCTATGAAGGTCTTGAAGGTTAGCCTTTGGCTAAAGAGACACTGGCCCCAGAAACCCCTCTTCCTCTTCGTTTGAGGGATATTGTCTCCTTCAACTGTTAGACCACCAGAGGGCATTAAAGAAGCCTATAGGCCTATATATTGACCAATGCTGATTGAACATCATGGCGCACAGGTCATCAATATCAGTAATGCAGCTTTGTTTGTAGAACGTGACCTGATTGTAATATCGGAAGTGGATCATTTAAGTGTGAGAAATGACAACGGAAGTAATTTTGAGAATAAAGCCATACAAGTTTGGTTGTAAGAGAGCCTTGAAATTACATGTTAGTTTTAGAGACAACCTGTAGCACTTAGTGTAGGATGTGTTGAAAGCACTCTAATAATCCACTCTTTGTTTATGTGTCTGATTTTAGTGGGTGTATTTCTAAAGAGTTCATTCTGGTTCACATAGAGGAAAGGGCTTTTATCAGGCCCTGTTAGTCTGCTGACAGGTTATTAATCCTCCGTCCATTCCCTTGTATTCATCTGTCCCTCACTCCGACAAGCCTTTTCCAAACTTTTCCTGTTCTGTTCTGTTATCCGTGGTGTTCTCAATTCACTTTATTTTAGAGACACTGATGGACTCTAATTTTCTGCTGTACTCTCCTGATGAATCGGAACTTTGCCTTTCAGGTTATTACGTCGTCATGTTCATGTTGTGTTCAAATGAACCACTCTGTCTGCCAGACATGTTTGGTTATATGCACACTGCGTAAAAGTCGTACCACAAGAAAACAACAACGGCAGGAGAAAATAACAAATCAGTGCACTCAGTTTACATTCTCTGAGACATGTAAATGCAAATTACATTGATACAGCTATTAACCCCCCTCCACGAGAGTTTGACATTGATGAATTACCTTGCACAGAATATGCTGTGTCAGCTGTGGGGGTACATAACAAACTTTGATTTCATCATCTCAGCTCCTGCTCTGTACAGTATACCTCCGCAGAGGAACAAACTGACTTGGCAATGAGTAATGGGTTGCTAAACATTTGATCACGTTTACATGTTTCCAGGCTTTTGTCTTCAGAAGTCTTGCAACTACCGGCACCTGTTGTGCGCGGGAGAAATAAATTAAAGTGTCGAGGAAATGCGAGGCCCTATTTTTTTTTCCTGACAGAACAGGAGCGGGAAGCGTGATGTCTGTGTTTGCAGGAGGCTAATGATGCTTGCCTGTGCACAAAAAAAAGTCTTTCCTCAGTCTTAAAGATCATTAGCCTTGTTTCCGCTTCAGGGCTCAAGGGGGCTGGCCGGGTCAAACTCATTATATATGTAACTCAAATACACTCCAGAAGGCATTGGCTGCCAGATGATTTGTCTTTGTTGGGTTATAGTTTTAAAAACACAGACATTTTTTTTTTTTTTTTTCACATTTTAATCGGGCGAGATTATTGTTTATTAAAATGATGAGAGCCTCTCTTCCCAATAGGTTTGATATAATTCTGTTTTAGATTTACTGCTGTAAAGGTGGATTCGCAAGCTGGGGTCCAGATAAAGTCTTCAGAGAGGAGCTCTCACAACACGGCTGTCCTTTAAGGGCACGCTGTCCAAACTGGGAGAATATACTGTACACAGCCTTGTGATACTGTCTGGCCTCAGCTCTGACCTCATGCTCATGTCATAATGAAACCCCCATCTGGAACTAGATCTCATTATGACCCAAGGTCAGCAGAGAGACGCAATATTAACAACACAATCAGAGTGAATCAGGAAGGGGGTCAATTTATTGCACACACTAAAATAGTTCTGCAACACAGCACAGTAACACACACACACACACACACACACACACACACACACACAAATACACAAGTATAGTGCTCAAACAAAATGGAATTAAAATAAATTGACACCCACACAGATAGAAAAAGGACAAATATCACCTCCTAATTGCATTTATTTCCACATCAGCCTCTTAGCCTCTCATCTTTTCCAGGATAATTGCATTCCCCTATAAGTGAGAACATATAGCTCCCCCTTGAGAAGCTTGAAAGGGCTGGAGCTCTGATTTTAAGACAGCATTCAATAATTATCCCAAGATAATGAGCCATAATGGTCCCAACCATTTAAATAAAATGGCAATTAAGACATGAATGAATTATGTAAGTACGAATAATGGGCATTTCCTCCTTTTCCTTGGCTCTCCTTTCAAATGTCACTCTGAGCATAATGTCATACCCAGACCTTCCAGACATTCTGGTGAAGGTCTGGTAACTTTGACCACGATGACTAGGAGGGCAAACAAAAAACAAAAAAGTTTTTTGACGTGACCAATGACACGAGCAATAGATGTGGCCAGCAGGACAGTTATCGCTTCCACTGACCTATAGGGAACGAAAAGTGTGGGACGAGTGGTTTTCCTCAGCGGAAATTGTAACTTCATCAACTTCCGTTAGTCATGTCTCACTAAGGAAAGGAAACAGGGTGCTCTCAGCATGACTTTGGGCAGAGAGTGGAGACAGGAAGTAAAGGCAGCACAGGGAGAGACAGGCTGAATTCTACACGTTGCCCGAGGTTGTCCTTGGTGAAAAACGCTGAAGAAGAACAACTATCGTGCTTGACATGCAGTTAGTCAACCATATTCATTATACTAACCCTTGTCTTGTCACAATGAAAAAAGGGAGAAAGTGTACCTAAAAACGGTGTTGTAACTCATCACAAGACCTGCTGTAACAAAGAAAGTCAATATGTTGGTAATTGTTCCAATGATAAATAGATGAAGACTCAAGTAGTCACAAAAAAGACCATTATGATCGGTTGTTTAGGAACATCTTTCATCCCTTTTTTTTTCAAAGAAAGAAAAAAGAAAAGACAATGTTTTAGAGTGCCTGACAAGGAAGTCTCCATTATCAAGGAAATTCCACACAAAACTGAAACGAATTTGATGGCCGTGAATAACTCTCCGTCACTTCTTTTATCACAAATTCACATTATGAATTCAGGTGTGCATGTGTCTGTACACACCGACGAGGAAGTGAAGCACTTCATAATTTCCCTCCAGAAAACCCAGTGCTCACACCAGCCAAGACAGACAAGAAGAAGAAGAACAAGAACAAGAACAAGAAGAAGAAGAAGAAGAAGAAGTATTTGACATGGAGGGAAGTATAGCGCAACTTGTATACCCAGAGGAATTTTGTCAAGAGCAGCACAGGCATGAAGGTATATGAGAGAGTAAATCTCCTTGCAAGCCTATTAGCGTGGTATCACATTTCATCAGGGAGCA
>OMKK01045980.1:6684-41595 GCA_900302305.1 Polymixia japonica
GCTGGTGAGGATGAAGGAATGAGGGTTTGGGATGGGGTGACACATGACACAAAATGGCCGCGCGGACAGGGTATGGGGTGACACATGACACAAAATGGCCGCGCGGACGGGGTATGGGGTGACACATGACACAAAATGGCCGCGCGGACGGGGTATGGGGTGACACATGACACAAAATGGCCGCGGGGAAGCGGAGTGACGTAGTGATAGAATGGAACATGCGTGATATAAACTCAAAATGAAGACAAATAAAACAAAACGGTTAGAAAACACAATTAATCAGGAATCATCCATATTTTATTTTATTCAACACTTATGAGCCACTTGTGTAAATGTTATGTTTCTTTACATAAATACTTCCGTCGATTCGTGTTAAAAAGAAAAGAAAAACTTTGCATGTCTTTATGTGTTCAAGATTCAGACTTCAAGTCAACTAAAAGTCAAATAAAGTACAAGATCATTTACTGAACAATATCTCCACATTTGGATACATGTTAAAAAATAATCTTTTTTAAGATTGATTAAATAAATAAATAACACGACACTTTCCAAAACGAATTCCAGTGGTCTGTATCTTGTATTAGGGCAATAATTAATATATTTTCAAAAGTACAGTCTAATCAGAATGAGATCTCAACTTTAATTTAATGTGTATTTCTCTAGTTCTGACCAATGTTTTGTGTTTGTCATAAACACATTCAACAACAATGGCAGAGTGCATAATACAGGGTTCCTACAAACTATATAATTCAAAAGTACATATTTTTTTCCCAGATCTTCATTTTATGATTATCGTGGGTGTTAATTATAGTAGTTTCCCAGTTAGGGCCTCAGCATTCTCCACTTTAAGATTGTCCGTCACAACAACAAATATTCCAAAACGTTTCAAGTCCAGTAAATAATCCAACTTCTTTTCAAGCCTTTTCCAGACATTCCAGATCTACATAGGAACCCAAATACTTGGTCTGAGCTAGTCCTTAAGGTCTACGTCTCTCTAATAAAGAGCTTCGTCAGTGCTGGTCTTCAACTCATCTGCCGTCATTCTCCACACACACACACACACACACACACACACACACACACACACACACAGCTGCCCTGTTCTCTACACCTAACTCTCTACCTCTCACTTGCACTGAAAAAGATTTTATTTTAGTCTATTCTACGAAGAAAATACAAATTTAAAAACTGCATTTATCCAGTGGTAAAGGGGGCGGTACTGTGCAATACACTTTTTAAAAATCCCAAAAGATATTTTACACTCTTGTTCTGCCTCAAAATTTAAAAAAGAAAAAATCTTCAAACATAACCAACGCTTATCATGTACAAACGACTTA
Source organism: Polymixia japonica (assembly GCA_900302305.1). NCBI lineage: Eukaryota > Metazoa > Chordata > Actinopteri > Polymixiiformes > Polymixiidae > Polymixia > Polymixia japonica. Next base: position 8,022 of record OMKK01045980.1, read on the forward strand.
TTGCTTCAAATATCGATTATCTCTTCTACCTAAGATCCACAGCTGTCCTCCTCGGCCGTGACGGAGGACTTTTTTGGGACGGCTGGCGGGACAGAGCACAACACCGAGCTCCGGCTCTGAACTAAACACTCGCATCCTGATTCCAAACGCACCAATGCCAACAACATCAAAGAGAAACATAGTGCACTTTTCACGGGGGAAATACCTTGCAGAAAATAGTGCACGTATCGGGACTGGAGGCTAAAACTGAGCCTTGTTATGCTGTTGACTGATCTATGGGGTTGCAGATTAGAAGGTGCATGCCAGGCGATGCAACAGTTCGTCAGCTTTGATTCTGGGCCTCCTTGGTTAGCTAGTTGCAAAACGACATGAGCAATAACGGCTAACCGTCATGACGCCTTCACTGCCGACTGCAGCTCTACCTTCCTACGCCTCGCTTTTAAGACAGAATACAAAACTACATTGGTCTAAAACAAAAAGCAAGGCTGATAAAACACGAGCAGCAAGAAAGCGCTACGCGGTTGCCAGCGGTTACCGGTGACCTCTGACCTGACACCTCGCACTGTAGCGACCACATAATTGTAGCTCCGCTGCACAGCTGTTGAAAATCTTTGTTCTGGGGTTTATATTATTATTTATATTTCTCCATGCTTTTCCAGCCTATGTGCACTTCCTACATTTTTCAAAGACCTGGAAATTAATTTTCCACCCATTTCCAGACCGGCATAGCGACCCTGAGCATAGGGTTCAGTCGGCCTCGTGCACGCGCTTCACGATACCGCCGTGTGTTTACCTTCGCCGACCTTTGACCCCGACTTGCCCAGAAACAGTGGCAGCGCTGCACTCCTGTGCTCCTCCTCCTCCTCCCCCTCCCCAGTGCAAACCTGTCAGGCAGTTCGACACAAACACCACTCTCTCTGGTGAGGTGAGAACGGGGGCTTGTCAAGAAGCTCTTCTCCACGCGGTGACATGTTTACGCTGGGCGATGATTTATGCGGTAGCGAGCATGCCACGTACAGCCGCAGTGCCTCAAAGCTAAACAGAGCCCTCCAGTGTAGCTGGAGCTTTGGCCCATGTATGGGGCGAGTGTTTATCGCGTGCCCATCACTCCACCCGGTCCCACGTGAAGCAGACCCCTGGTAATGTCAGGGAGCGTCGTGTCTGAACTGGGACCGTACCGGACACAAGACAAACGAGCCCCTTGGTCATTGTGACAAATGACAGCGCGTTCCGGGAACGGATTTAACGCAGGGGCCGTCCACTCGACCTTATCTCAAGTACCACTTTGTCTTGCTGGTTTACTCCCAAACACGTCTGTGGTTACAGCGTGGCAATGATGGGAGGGTTGGATACGCACAAAATACCTAAGATTTAACGACAATCAGCGCGATTCAGCGGGGATAAGACCTGACGGACAGAGAAGTACCCCTTACTCATCACGGCCGAGTCCACTCACACGTTATCTTAAACACCACTGTCTTGACAAGTCCCAGTTAACGTTACACGTCCACGGTTAAAGTGCAGGGGTATAGAAAGACTCAACGTGCACCTAATCATCAAAACACCTCATATTCAATGCAATTTATCCAGACTCTCGCTTGGGCAGCCCATATTTCAACGCTCATTTAGACCGACTATGTTTCCCGGTAAGGAGATTATCATAGCTTTATCATCTGGTCTATACACTGAAACAAATACGCAACACAGAGATTTGACGGTATATTTGTAATATCTGGACTGAGACAAGGGCACTTTGCATAAAACAGTCAAGGTTACCATGGTTACTATCATTCACAGGTAATAACGCCTGTAAATCTGAAAGCTGTTCTCCCACGTTCATCTAAACCAGTCAACCATACTTTTCAACTAGAACTTCCAAATAATGGTAACTATCAAAGAGGCTGGTAGAGGAGACAAATATACTAGTATTTGGCTGGTGTTAATTTAACTATCCTGGTTATGATCCCCATCATCGATATATATTGGTCAGTCATTAATGGTTTGTAAATGGAGTTATTTTCGGGATAGTCTGAATCTATGCCTAACAAATGTGCCACAATGCAACTTTGGCATTTTTTAGAAAGAGCTGTACTGATCTTTTAGGAATAGCTATGAAGAGTTACATCCAAAAATCAGACATCTACTATTTAAAAAAATAAATAAAATAAAAATGCATCTACTATTACACAATGATTGACAGCACAAAATTAAAGCAAATTATGGTACCTCTTACAAAAGTAGGTGATTTCAGTCCTTGGTTAACAAAAGAAGATTTTTAGATTGGATCCTCTGTATTTTAGAGATATTAAATGATAAACTTCATGTTATTTTTTTCCAAAACGGTATACATCCATGGAACTCTTCATAACCTCCCATAGAAATTGAATAATAATAATAATTTATATGCTGTGTCTAATTATGTCTTTGGTTCCAACCACCATCTAAGCATTCTGCATTAACTACATCTTTGCGTTTACATTCAGAAATAAAAAGGTAGTCAGTTTACTACATATGAATATGAGGTCTCGTATAAAAGCTACTACTGCAGGATAAACCAAACAAAATCAAAAGAACAGAACAAACTGAACAAACTGGGTGGAATGACGGTGATGAGGGTGGTTTCTTGTGCAAAGTCAAGAAATGATTTCTCATTTCTTTGAGATTATGAATGAATGACATGAAAGGCATGATGGTTCACCTCAAACAATATATTTCCCAATATATCTATCAATATATCTTTCCCCCAATTTACTTTGATTTAGTTTTCCTCTAGGAGAACAACCACACTTTCAGGTTGTGTCCCCCTTATAAATAAAATATTGAGGAAAATTATTGAACAAACCAAATATATAACATATATTATATTATATATATTATATACATATAATATAATATATATAATCAGTCCAAAAGAGTTTAACATGGTGACAATTTAAATTTCACTCTTTAAATTTGTGCATTTTAACTGAATTTTTCATGAATGTTTTTATTTTGAAAAGGCCTTTTGAGCCTTTTTTCATCTTCTTTTATAGTTATTTTAAACAAGTTTATAAGGGCCCAAATTATGATTTTGAGAAGGTAGCCATAACCTCATGACACTGCCTCAGCCAGACTAGTTTGTTTAGTGTGGTCTGGTGTCCAGAGTGTTTTTGTGTCCAGGGACTGCAGCTATCAACTTCCCATTTTTATTACAAGGGCCCCACCTCTTCAGAGAACGAGTTAGCTGTTGAATTTAGCTGCCTGCTCCTTCTCAGCCTTCTCTTTGGCCTTCTCCTTCTCCATTAACTTCTCCTCCTTCTGCAGCATCACCATGATGTCAGCCACCTGAGTGGTAGAGATGTCAATGTCCTCCTTGTCGATCAGTTCCACCACCTGTACAAACAAACAGAAAGAACAAGAATTCAGTTTTTGTGTCAAAATAAAATATTATTTTATTATAAAAAAAAAAAAATTAAAAATTAAAAATCTAAAATTTAATTATAAAAATGTAAAAACAAACATTTTTTTTTTTTTTTTTACAATTTTAAAAATACACAAAATTAACACTAGCAAATATGCATTCTGGTAGCGTCTCACAACCACTTGAACGCACTTTGATGACATCATCGATGTCAATCTTGCCGTCCTTGTTGTCGTCAAGGGCTTCGGCGATGCTCTGCAGCTTGTGTTCTGGAATGTTCTGGATCTGCCGCATGACGTTGATGAGCTCGTCGATGCTGATGAGGTTCTCCCTGAAGGTGTAGAACAGACTGCATACAGGGAACGGTTACTCGGTTTGACAGGATGTAAAATGGTGGAGAAGCTGTGGGCCTCGTATCTGACAGACACAACAAGGCTTACATGCTGCATTCAAGGTTCCCAGATCACACCAATCAAACTGGTTTCATTTTCATTCACTTCGCGTTGCCGTTCAGCAAAATTTGCTTCAAAGATAATTTACACTGAAATGCAACGCAGAAGAGCTATAATTAAATGATGGTTTCAATTGAATTTCTTTGCCAAGTATTTCATTTTAATCATAATAAAATAAATTAGATTAAAAATTTAAACTATTAATCGTAATTTTATAAATTTCATATTTGATTAACCTTTGCGACAAGAATATTCTAACAAGTTAAAATCACTGATAAATAGCTAAACACAGTTTTGACTATTATATTAAATGGTTAAAATTAGGCAATTTGGATTAGATATTTTTATTCAATGTTATTTCATTCATGAATTGGGAAAAGGGACATTAAGTAAAATGAGTACACAACATCCCAGAGGACAACACCTCAGTACAAGGAGCTAATGCTGTCAAAAAGGCAACAAATGTCATTCAGAATTTCAGCAGTTTATGGTTGACAACCCATAATGCAATGTTAGCGTTTGGCAAGCAAGCAAATGGAAAGCATTTTATCATGTTTTATCTTACCTGTTGATGTCATTATATTTATGAAAGAATAATCTGTGAAATTTATAATAGATTAGGTCCTAAAATGTATGAAAACAAATCTTTTTTTTTTTTTTTTTCTGGGAAACCTTATAATCCTAATTATCTCCACCACCATTTTACAAAGTAGCTATGAGGATGAGGATGATGAGGATGATGATAACGGTACAGAAACCACCCAATATTAACACCTGATAACAAATTAACTAAAATCCAAACAACTGAATTTAAATACAGAGTTGAGTAGATCTGTTATTAGTGTTAAATAAATAACACAGTGAAATATTGGGGGTTTAGGGTTTAGTAACAGTGTTACTACAGTCTGAAGGCAACATTCACCAGGACAGGAACCAACTTTTTACAGGCCACAGTGCCTCATAATACTTAATCAGTCAATTTAATGAAAGTGTAGAGCACCACCTCAAAACTATCGTTCACCTGCAACAGTGACTGGTAGAGAAAATAAACTAACCAGCCACCTCCAAATTTGACCTCCAATTCCAATTCCCACACAAGCTGCAGGTAATACTGTCCATCTCCGCTCCCCTTGTCCTTCTGGGGCTTCATGTCTCAGCGTGAAACCACCACACCACACCACACAACACAGCCGGTGAAATGGTGCGAAGCCATGAGTGGAATCAAAGCTGTCTTGTTCGAGTCAGCAATCAGATCCGGGTCAAACGGAATTTGAAAATAATTCTGAGCATTTGTTTTAGTGGATTAGGAGTACCAGGTGGGTGGGGTTTAACCCGTTGGGCCAATTCAGGTAGTGTTTAGACAAGACATCACTGACAGACAAATATACTAGACTTACTTTCAAATGGTCCAGACTTTGAGTCATTGTATTGTCCCATGTGGCAAAACCACCTGCTACTCCAAAGAGTTTAACCAAAGACTAAGAATTATTTGCGAACGCAGAGTTTCATTCCAAAATGAGATCTCCACCATTTTAAAACCGTGACATCAGCATGTATAATGACCGCTGACATGAAAACAGAACCTGCCATTGATTGTTACTGAAGATATAATCTTACTTAAGACATTTGCTTACAGAGCAGTCACATCAAACCGTATAATCAACTGTATTAAACAGTTGTACTCGTATTAAACAAAAAAAAAAGAAAGAAATTAATCAGGAAATATGTCTTCCAAAAGGATGCATATCATTTTAGAATGAAACACTTCAAACGCTATTTTTTGACGCAGGTCTGAATGCGATGTTTCCCTGTCCTGGTTTGTAAGATGTAGAATGAACATTTGAAGTCTTACCCGACAGGCGGGGTGCTTCCACTGTCCATCTTCCCGTCCAGTACCACCTTGTCCTTCTCCAGCTCCAGGATGATCTTGCCGATACGTCCGATCATTCGGTTGACTCTCTTGGAGAGTCGCTGGCTGGCCTTGGACTCCTCTACTGCCTTCTCCTGGCCGGTCTTAGACAACTCCTTCTTCATCTCCTCCAGATCCTAGAAAACGCACACGAACACACAGAAAGGCGGAGTTAAAACCTCTGCCGCATTAATTAAATAATGGCAGTTACAACCAGAGAAAGAAAAGAAACCGATTTGTCAACAAACAGGCTCACAAAAGCATGAATGTGTCACAAACATGTTGAGATAAATTCCTGTGAATCCTTGGATTTGTCAAGACATCTTCACTCTTGTTTGGCCGTCTGCAGTAATTAATGGAAGTGTGGCCCAATGTGGACACTTCCTACCAACAGTAATCAATCAACACTGGATATAATTAATCCTATACCGTTTTCATTTAAGTCTCTCATAAATTATTGAAGCTTAATCTGTCTTCTGTTAAACCAAATATCATTTTTACCATAAAATAGAAGTTATTTTCTTTTAGTGCCATGTAAATGACTGTGAGCGCCCGTATTGTAACGTTGCGAAAGGCGTGGTCAAACCCGGACAGGTCGGTCAGATCGTCTCAAGTCTCCAACAAACCTCGTGGTCCTCGTCGCCGTAAAGGCTTCCTTCTGCTTTATGTCATCCGAGCTCGTATCTGGTCGTCTTTAGATGTCTAAATATCTGCGTATACTTGTGAAATTTCATATTTAGCTTCTCATACGTATTTCACGTCACCCGTGATTCATTAGCGGTCGCCTAATTTGAGATTTGGCCACGCTGGCGCTACAAGTCTGAGACGTGAGACGGGCACCTCGTTGTATTCCTGGACGTCGTCTTTCAGTTCTTCCAGTTCCTCCTTCTCCAGCGTCAACAGCTTCTTCTGCTCCTTCAGCTTGGAGCAGGCGTCGCTCAACATGTCGATTTCCTCTTTGGTGATCTCCTCTCCCTGGAAGGGAAGCACGGGGTTAGAGAGCTTCTTTCTGAAATGTCCTAAATGATGTCCGCCATTGAATTGTGGTTCGTAGGACAAAATTAAAACAAATTATAGTACTTTCCAAAGATGGTATGAACTCAGGTTCTTAATAGATAAAATTATGACACTTTTATAGGATTGCTCTTCTATATCTTTAGAGATATTGAATCATGAAGCAATTATTTTTTTAGTTTAATATTTCTATCCTAAAATGCACCATCACTGTTAGGACACGAAGGTCAACAACCTTGAATATTATAAGCTAGGAGAGTTACACACATACAGTACATAAAACACAAATACACAGAAGAGCAAACCCCAACGAAAAGGTAACGGAGGAACGTCGACCCGTGACCAGTAAACATCAACACATGGAGGAGGGAAACACTGTAGAACTAAAAGGTTGTTAAGGTCGTGATGTTAGAGTGAGTTAACAGTAACTGACACCGTCCTAGAGGAGGGACAAGGAGAGAAGGAAGGAAGGATGAAGGAAGGAATCCGTACAGACGTGGGGTCAAAAAGACTTGAAAATATTTGGCATTTGTTTTAGCCTATCTGTAATATCAGAGAGGTGCATCACAGAAAGGTGGAAAGTTACCACCAGCCAGAAGATCCCAGGTTAACAACCCTCATTTGGAGGGTTTAATAATCTACTTGGCTGGAAAGTTAGTTAAAGTGGATTTACCAGCCACTGTAGTCGGTGAACAAAAGGTTAATTTCCAGCCCTGGCATTAGGACACCTCTGTTAAATAAGTTAAAGTGGCAATCTCAAAGATCTCCCGTTTCATTGTCTTTGGCGGCACCTGTGGCGAAAAGTGGTAATTGCAGGTGTGTAATTGGACCTCACTTCAAAGGGAAAACACGTCACTAACGCTAATTTGAATGCATGATGTGAAAGTCATTACAGACACCTGGTTCTTAATACTCATAATACTGAAAATGCAAGAGCTTTCATCAGTGGACCATAGACTCAATCACCATTGTGTTACCTGATTCAGTGATAGATAGTGACTTAACAGACATTTACTTAAATGAAAATCTTCAGAGATCTTCGAGATTGCCACTTTAACTGATAAATATTATTTATTCCTTTTCAAATAATCTACTTTTTCTACCACTTATTATATTGTCCTACGTGACAAACCTCCACCCATCTGGTGTTCCAAGGCAGTTAAAAAAAACACCAGAACTATTTGCAAACCCCATCTGACCCGGGCGAGGGGCCCGCGGGCGTCCGGAGAGAGAGAGAGACCAGTCACATGCAGGGACAAACTGGCATGGATGAGGGGAGGTTGTTAAGGAGGAGACAGCTTTAAACCTAACCTGGATACGCAGGAACGTCTGCCACTGTTCAAACTGCTTGGCACGGAAAGGGGAGGGGCAAAGTGATTTGTGAAAACAGATGAGTGACAGGTACATGACATGAGTAAACACTGACGGACAAATTAGTCTACGCAAATGACTCGGTAAAGAGTATTGTTTCGATAAAGCTTAGCTGATTCTATTGAGAGAAAGATTCAAGACAAAAAAGGGTACGTAACATACATTAAATTTGATTTCCATTGAGTTATTTCTGCAGTTAGTCTGGAGGCACACTACAAGATTCCTTGAAATAGTTTACTCTCTTTCAACCGAAGGAGTCTCGTATCAAGATGGGAACCAACTAAGAAGCAAAGTTGTGGTTCTAACCACATTTTCAAGATTCGTGTGCCCTTAGAAAGCCTTGAAAGTATGATCGCATTGTGTTCTAACTGTTCTAAATCAAGTAAAACTCTTGTAGTGTGTGTCCAGCTTTAGTGACTATTTTTGCAAACTACAGATTGCGCTGATTGTGTGTTGATAGACATTACCTTGATTCCCTCAAGGACGGGTGCTGTGTCTCTGAGTGTCTCTGAATGGATGGCCACATCAATACTAGTCAGGACTGGTTCTGAATCAACCGGGTTCTGCTTGGTCTTCTCAGTATCCAGTTCCTGCTCACCCTCCTATTGACACAGATATTAAACTCAGTCAGCAGACATGTTCAAATATTACAGTTGTTAGGAACTAACAATAAAAAGTGGCCAGACGGACACCTGTGTGTTATGAGCCTTAGAGGCCAGACAGACACCTGTGTGTTGTGGGCCCTAGAGGCCAGATGGACACCTGTGTGCTGTGAGCCCTAGAGGCCAGATGGATACCTGTGTGTTATCAGCCTTAGAGGCCAGACGGACACCTGTGTGCCATGAGCCCTAGAGGCCAGATGGATACCTGTGTGTTGTGGGCCTTAGAGGCCAGAGAGATACCTGTGTGTTATGAGCCTTAGAGGCCAGACGAATACCTGTGTGTTGTGGGCCTTAGAGGCCAGACGAATACCTGTGTGCTGTGGGCCTTAGAGGCCAGACCAGGTTCACTCCTCCCCATCAGTCCTTACCCTGGCAGCTCTCTCGGCAGCGTCAGCCAGCCTCTCCATCTCCCTGTCCTTGTTGTCCTGGCGTATGGCTGCTTCCTCCTGCAGCGTGGTCTCCAGCTTGGTCTTATTGTCCACTTTGGAGAGCTCCATCTCAGCAACCATCAGTTGGGCCTCCTTTGTCTGGAGAGGAGATTTATCCAATGAAAGCAGGAAAGTATCAATGAAGCAATGTCTCAACATGTCCAATTCATAGCCTGCTAACATACCACCATCTCAGGGAGAGTCTGCAGGGTGGTCTTGAGCTGGTCGGCCGGGGACAGAGTGTCAGGGAGGAACATGGCTCTGGACAGCAGCAGCAGGGAGGTGGGGATGTGCTGGTTCAGATGTAGCTCCAGCCACTGGAGATCAGGACAACATGACAGACGTTACGTTACGTTACGTTACGGTACGGTACGGTACGTTATGGTATCGTACATATGGAAGATGTTTTGACTGCTTGGACGTCTATAAATCTCCATAACGTTGGAAATTGAAATAAATGAAGAAATCTGTAGACTATGAGCATACATTTTCACTGCAAGACCTTCTAAACTTAAATTAGGACTTTGAATTCTTTATTTAACTGTATTCAAAACCTCAAGTTTACATAATAGGATTTCAGACATTTTAAGACTTTTTCAGGACTTGCAGACACCCAGAAAAAACAACATACTAGTGATTACAAGCTTATGACGGGACATCATAGGACAGTAAGATCACGCAGAGGAAAGACATGACAAGCACAGCACCTGATACGTCTTCATATCTTAAATGTATTTAGACTCATAGAAGCCTGAACCAAGCTAGGACGGAACTGTGTCCCAAACAGCTGAGATCACAGCTGAGGAAACACCTGTAAAGACCTGGCCCATCGCTAGTTATTCTTACCTGGCTGAGCTGCTCTCGCAGCCTGTCCTCGGTGACTCCCAGAGATCTCATCCCTCGGACGCGACACGCAGCCTGGACCTCGGTCACGTTCAGGCTCTCCACTCCCTCCTCTGATATCAGCTGGAGGAACGACGAAGGAATTATACACACAGGGATACGGATTATAGATACTTATAGATTACAGCTTCTAATGGCCAATGAAGTTTCATTTAAATCAGTTTAAAATGTAAACAGGAAGTGAAATTAATTTGCTAACTATACATTAGTAGGTTGGATGGGACAATCGTCTAAGGTCAATATAATATGTTTTCAAGTTTGAATTTGGAAGAAAATCCATTTTCCGTTGCAGAATGAGGATTAGATTATATATATCTTTTATATATCTGGGACCAAAACGAGAGGTTTAAAAATACTGAAATTTCGCCAAAACTACGATTCTCCTCTAAGTCTAAAAGAACACAGCAGGAAATAGCAGAGCATCGGAGCGTGTCTGACCTTGTCGTCGGCGCGGATGGCCCTGAGCTTCATGATGAGCTGGAAACGGAGGAAGTTGTTGGTCCCGATGGACTGGAGCTCCAGGAGCCGGCACAGCGCCACCAGCTGGGGACGGGTCAGGTTGTCCAGGGTCAGCTCGTCCTCAAACAGCTTGGAGAACCGGATGATCTGCTCATTACTGGGACGTTCCCCGGAGTCCCTGATCTACAAGGAAGAACAAATTAGGAATTTTAACCTTTACCTTTTAATAAAAGGTTATTGCAGGGTTCCCACACCTTACTGAACATCACATTTAAGGACTTTTTAATGACTTTCAAGACCTAATTCCCTCAAATTCAAGGACTCAATATGACCTGTTTTTCAGAAAATTTTCACTATAGATTCAAGGACTTTCAATGACTTATGTCCGTTTTCAAAAAATATCAAGGCCTTGTTCTAATTTTTTCAATTCACAAACTTTTAAGGATTTTAAGGCCCGTGGGAGCCCTGTTATTGGAACGACTAAACCAAAACCCACACGGCGAGAAACATTTCCCACAACGCTCCTGTTGTATCACTTGAACGCTGATGCTAACCTTCTGGAAGAAGGTGGAGAACTCCTCGGTAACGTTGCCCTTGGCAGCCTTGTTGCGTAGGGCGATCTCCTCCACTGTGTCCTGGAGAAACTTGGCCATCTCCAGTTTGACTCTCAGCTCCTTCTTCAACCTCTCCTCCTAAAAACCACAGAACACAGGAGAGGATTCATGTGAACACTGGACATTTCATGAAATATAAATCAGTATATATAAACAAATTCACTTTTTTAGTCATTTACAAAGCAATTTCTAATAAATAAAACAATAGGCAAAATCATTAAACAAAGAAATAAAATACATAGTCTACCATTTAAAAAATATAGTATAAACACCTGAAGACTACATTACTTAATAGTTAACAGTGACTATAGTTACTCAGGTCAAGGTTACAGAGCAAAGGTCAAGGGTTAGGAACACAAGGTCAGGATCCCATTATATCTTTGGTGAGGATTAGGCTTCAAATGAGATTAAGGCTGTCCTGAGTTCAGAGTTGTGTTAATCAGGACCAATCCATTGGGATTCTAGGTAAGAGTTCAAGCTATAAAATGAGGGGTCAAATTAGGGTCGATAATGATGGGTGGAGAACACATAGCCTGCCTGGTCTCAGTGCAACTGAAACATCTTTCACACAAAGGTTGTAAATGTGGGTCATTTTTGTATTCATTTTCAGAGCAGAATCACTGAGGGAAGATGTGAGAATGAGAATATCTAGCAGACAGGCCTCCCTTGACCTTCAGTCACACAAAACTATATATAGACGTCTTGAAAGTGTGTCAAACCACATCAGTAGTGTAGACGTCAACCTAGACTAGATATTATATTGCACATCATATCCCAACTACAATAACAAAATAACTGCAATATGATATTTCTTCCAGATTGTGCAGGTTTAGTTCAAAAAGACTTTGATCACCTTCTTTGACTGTGTCTCGAAGGTGGACGGCAGCATGTTAGGAAACAGTTTCAGAGCCACGGGAAGCAGGAACTCCATGAAGGGCACGATGATGAACACCAAGAAAGGCAGGAGTCTGAAGACATCTGCACACGTTCTGAGAAACTGGGGAGAACATATTGACTTAATATACGATTGTTTCAATTAGATGTTTATTATAAATAAAATATCCCAAATTATGAATTATGAAAAACAGAAAGATGAAGATGCTAGTGTCTGTATTCCTCTGGTCTTAAAATGCACAACATGTATGCTAGGTCTATCTAAACACATCAAACCAGTGAATTGCAACTCATTCCCCCCCAGGCTGCAGTTTGGCCCTTCAGCCAGCAGGGAGCAGCAGAGGGGAGAATAGCTAACAGAGGTGAGCGGTGAAAAACGTGTTCTTTGTCTGTGTCTCTCTCCCTCTCTCTACAGTCACCCCACTCAGTCCCCCTCTAATAGCAGTCTCAACAGTCAGCACTTTTGACCCTGAGGCCATACATCGCCACGGCAACAGGAGCCTCCTAATTCACCGGTGTGTTATCCGCAGACCGCAGTGAACATTCTGCCTCACAAGGCTCACAAACTGTTCACCTGTGCCAGTAGGAAGCAGATTTGTAAGGCAGAGGCCTGAACAATCCTCAAAAGTATAGCGGGACCGGGGCCAGCACCAGAATACTTCATTGTGCTGCTGTCCAATCACAGTTTAGTGGCCATCCTCAAACACAATCCGAAGCCCACCGTCGCCAGGGGGACGCCCCTGGGGGAGAGGGCCACCACACGGGTCTCTCTTTGGGCCCTCTCTCTCCACCTGCATGTCAGCGGACCAGGGAGGGTGAAGGATTTAGGCCAGGCCCGCTGAAAAGCTCTTTGTCCGCAGCCCCATTGACATGTATATCATCTCCCAGAGTTCCACATCAAAGAAGAGAGGGAGGGGCGGTAGATTAAAATAGAGGGGACCCTTGAGCTGAGGCCCGCTGTAAGTAAGTGAATGCCAACAGAGGGGGGATTAAGGAGGCCTCGCTGGCCCAGGTTAGATGAATGGATGTGGATGGGTCGGGTACATGTGCTCCGAGGGAGTCAAACGCATTTGAAAAGGTGCAGATGGGGCAGTAGTGTGGGCTTAATGAGGGGGAACATCGGACATCATTAGCAATCTCAGCAGCACGACTAGTAGTGTAGGAAAAGGCTGTTAATTACACCCAGGGCAAAGTTGAGTATATTAATTGTACTCGATGAATAAAGTGACTACGAATCTGATGTAGACTAATAAGTAAAGTTTCTTATCTATAACCATCCTATGTTCATGTTGTCTTTGTGTGTCAGTATGTGAAACTTGTTCACTATGCTTCTCCGCCATCATCTCCACATCAGATTCATGTATGTTCAGTGATTAGTGATTCAAGTAATTCTCTTTTTTTTTTTAAAAAGGACAGTGGGCAGGTCACATGTTTTGCATGTCATTGGTAGAGATGGACGTTTATGCCCAAACCTGCCAGGACTGCTGTGTCTGTGCTCCTGTAAAACATAACGGGTAAAGCACTGCATCTACACTGCAAGGGTTGACGGTCCGATTCCCACTGGGTCCACCAATACCAAAAATGGATGGTATATGGACATAAGAAACTTTGAATAAAAGCTCCATCGTGTTATGTTTTTAAACCAGCCTCTCTGGCAGGGCAGCAACCATCATTTGGGGGTTCTTTTCCATTCTAAACATTCCTCTGGCTGTTATCAGGTGAATTTTGTACGCGACCACACTCTGTGCCAGGTGGGCAGAAATGCTTCTGCCCTGAAGGAGAGGAAAGAGAGGACATAATCTGAGCCAAAACACATGCAGTCCCACGTGGACAGATTCCCAGACAAGTGCGCTAACCCCGTCAGCCGCAGGAGAACCCTGTGCCTCTCGCGTTAAATGAGTGTTCACAACCTGCTGGTCTACTATGCCTGTACCGCGGGGAGGTGCCAACAGTGTGACCCAAGGTGACCTCCTCACCAATGAAAAGGATACAGAGATAGAGGCGCCCAGCGCCTGCCTCCCGGCGCTGGCATCATGTTACCAGACTGGCCACAGGGCCTCGCCCCAAGCACAGTCTGACCCCTGGAATATAACATGGCACGTTGCCTGGAGCAAAACCAGCGGACAGCGCTGTAGCAAAAAGACACACGGCACCCAGAGATGGGATTACGGTGCACAGTGGCGTTATTTACCAAGCTAGCATAAAAAGGATTGCAGTAGACTGTTGAAAGGTCTTAGTTTATGGCGTAACTGAGTTCTGTCACATCTGTCCACTCTGTGTTTGTTAGCCTATAGCAGGTTACTAGAGGTCAACAGACATGCTGCAATGTGGGGGTGTTCCAAAGTTCAGGCTTAGGGTCTCTCCTGTAAACGTACATGATTACAAGACTGCTTGCAATCAAGGTGATTCATGAATGTTGACTTGTTCTACTGTTTGCACAGCAATTTATACAGGATCACAGTGTCAGCTAATTCACTGTAAATCTGACCAGTGTTGTTCTTCTTCTGTCGTTTTGTTAGCAGTAGTGTCATTTTTGGCCTCAGTTTCAGTTCTTGTGCACGGCGTCACACTAAACCTACAGTATTCTTATCTTGAGACGTGATTATGGTAACAGCACCGCTTTCAAACACAATTGCTATACTTGTTTGCCATGTTTTTTTTGTCGTTTTTTTTTTAACTTCACACGTCGTCTAGGAGTGATGGTGGTATTCTTGCTGTGGGAGCCCACAACTGCTGAATCACCGTAGAGGAAACAGTACTTGATGTACGCTCGTAAAGCTAAAAGAGGACTAGACTTCTTTCTGAGAAGCTGTAATCCAACAGCTGAGTTTAGTGACTAACGACCAAACAATCAATCAGCCAATCAACGTCCAGCTATAATTGATCCTGTCAGGTTTGACGAACTCTGGATTAAACATGACAGAACAAGATGCTTGAACGGTTTTACCTCAATCCCTGCCCACTTTAACTCTAGTTACCCAACAGGGTATATACTAGTAACTATAAGCCCTCGCCAGTCATCTGCTCTGTAAACAGAGAGAGCAGGAAACTAATATCTTTGGTCCACCAGTCACAGCGGCTAATGAATTCTTCTTAACATCATTGCAAAAGCGTTAGCATATGTATCATAGCACTCTAAATACTAGACACACAGCAACTAAACGCTACAAATCTTCTCATTCCGTGACGGTAATTGCTAATCGAGTTACGCCTTCTTTATTTATGTTAGAATAATATAATTAGTGTGGGAACAGCACTACGTTGTAGGCACCATTAGGCTAAATCGTTGGATAATTGTATTAGGCCTAACTGGATTTGTTAGTCCAGATATCATTACTCGGATAACAAAGGTACACCATACACCGAGGTTGAGGTCTGAACCCAGTAGTATTCCTCCGGTGTTAGACTGGTAACTTAAAATCAAAATGCATTTCCTATATTATGATGCAATAGCCTAAACAAGTTGCTACAATGTAATACAAGCTAGGTCTGCAGGATAACAACAGTAACATGTTTGGGTTGGTGGTGGCCTCAACCAGACCAGAGGGTTGTAGGTCTGAATCCCCAGACTGGGGATTTTGCTTAAGGTTCCTTAAGCAAGACACTTCCCTCCCTACTACTCCAGTAGAGGTTCTTAGTGGCCAACAGTAGGAGACTGGTTGAACTGGGCAGTGTCTAGGTGAGAGTACATGTAACTGCATGAATGTTAAGCACGGCAGGACTTAAAGTTGAGTCGCAAAAACTTTAAAATAACAAAAAAAATGTGGTTCCCCGGAGAAACCCCTCGTAAACCTCACCTGTCTCCTCTCTCGGCGGGACAGGCCGTGTCCGTTCAGCACCCTCCAGAGCATGCGCCCCGCGATGGTGGTGTCTATCCACAACAGCTTGAAGCCGTGGTAGTAGTGTTTGACTTCGTCCACCACCCGCTGCCGGAGCGTCCTCCTGACCGGCTCTGCGTCCAGCGTGGGGCTGTACACCGGACCCCCTTCCTCCAGCTTCTTGTTTTTGTCCTTCAGCGAACGCAGCGACTTCTCCACCTTGGAGTCGTCCCACCGTCTCCTCGTGGTGTGTAACCACCGCGCGCCGGGGACGTCCTGCGGCCGCGCTATCGTCCACTGGGACCCCGTCGCGATCGCAGGGTACGGCGAAGCGGGCCCCCCCGCCACGTACGCGCAGTAGAGCCGCTGTGGGTCCCGGCTCTGGCAGGGGCCCGCGTAGCCGTCCGCCAGGTGGACGGAAGGACCGAACGTAAAGGCCGGGGCCGGGGCCTGGCCGGCAAGTTGAAGACCATCGATTCTACAGGAGAAAACAGGACAAACAGCATGAAGACCAGGCTCAACATGTGGGACTAAATAAAAGAGTTTTGTTTTAAAATGAGATGAAAAATACACCAACACTGAAGAAATGACTGCTAGCACAAAGTTCAATTAAATGATTTTTAATAATTGTAGAAGTCCTTAGTTAACAAAATGACATTTAGATAG
The DNA here is from genome assembly GCA_900302305.1 of Polymixia japonica. Classification (NCBI taxonomy): domain Eukaryota; kingdom Metazoa; phylum Chordata; class Actinopteri; order Polymixiiformes; family Polymixiidae; genus Polymixia; species Polymixia japonica. The sequence continues at coordinate 24,612 of OMKK01045980.1, forward strand.
ACAGGTCGTGTATATTTTAGAGAGATAGAATGATTAGGTTTAAGCAATGTTTTTTTGCACACAATGGATAGGGTTTTGGAAATTAACTGAATATCATTTAAATACAAATTGGCTGTAGATCATATGAGTTGTTGACACTGACGACCTCCATGTGATTAGCTTACTTTTGACTGGAGAGTCTGAGTGCAGTGCAGTTGAAACAGGCACCATCTTGTAGTTTCCCTGAAACGAAGGCAAACAACGTGAGCAGCTGCATGCTGATAACAAGTCATTAGACAGACAAAAACACACACACACACACACACACACACGATAAGTCAAAGACACTCCTAGTATTTTCCATGACGCCTTTGATAAATATCTATACACAAGTGTTCAAGTGCTCGACAGACATGATTTGGCCTTTTCATCCTGGACTTTGACTTCATTAATTATAGACCTGAATCATATCGTACCAAACCAATCCTTAAGGCACAGCAAGTTTATTTATAGCGCACATTTTGTTTTGCCTTTACACAAGGCATATAAACCATTAGATAAGAAATACAGAATAAAATACATAAAAACAAATAAAAAGAGATAACACAGTGTATAAGAATAGAGAATAAATAAAGAATTCAAATTGAAAAGAAAAAGAATGCATAAAAAGAATAAAGGTCAAGGTTCATAGGCAGTGGAGAACAAGTGGTTCTGAGACCTTCTGGAAGTTTGTTCAAACCACCTCCAGTATTTTGAGCTGTTTATTATTGTCCTGTCAAACCCCCTGCTGCTATAACTCCAGTCCATAGTCACCACCATACATTTATACATTAAGTGCTTTTTGCACCAAACGTTAATTTCAATCGGGGTCCTTTTTCCTGGACTCTGTTCTGTTCATGTAGGTATTACAAGCTTTATTAAATAATTGATACTTTTTTTAAACTGCTCTTTTTCACGTTTATTTGAGCGTGCAATTATTAAATTCCATAACACTTTGATTAAGATAGATCAAGGCTCCACTTGGTTCAGAGGTAAAGAAATTAAAATCTATTTTTAAATACAACTTTTACAAACAGATTTTTATATATATATTTGCTTTATTCCATTACTGGTGTATTTGCCTATTTTTTTCTTCTTTACTCATCTGCAAAGTACATTATAACTGCTCTGAATGGTGCTACACAGATAATGTTTATACTAAATGTACTCTATTCGTATTCGTATCTATGCATGGCTGTGTCTTGACGCAGGACATTCACACCCAACGAGAGGCCCAGAGAGGGAGTCCCAAACCCTGGAGGCACCTGTCAGAGTGACCTGCACGCAGAGATGGGGCAGGACAATAAAATATGGCCAGCCAATCAGCTCTAAGCAGATGGCCTGGCCACGCCTCTCCTCTGGTCACATGGCAGACTGGACAGAATCCAGCAAAGCCGGGGCAGAACATGACAGGCCGGGACTGCCAGCCAGGAGGACACAGAGTTTACTGGAAATGTGTCACCTTTGTGACTGTGTGCTCAGCTACTGTAGATAGGGCTTACGTATGGCACAGAAGGAAAGGCCTGGAAATACAGTACGTTAGCTAAGCCTCTGCAGTCCGCTTGGGTTGTAAAAGTACCTAATATCCTAGAGTATTTCTCTGTGGTTTTATGCTTGCTTGACCCTTGACCCTTGCTCTTAGCTTTGGGTCCACTTCCGTGGCTGATTTGGTCGCAATTCTAGTTCTAGTTTATGATTTAGAAAAAAGACTATTTGGATACTTTGTCATTATAAAAGCATTCCTCCTAAACTTTACAACTACACTTTGTGTTTCAGGGAGAGACTTGGCTAAATTATACTGTTATTGACATTCCACATGTCTCTAGCAGTAGTGGCGGTTTCCATTGCTATGGTGAAGCATCACTGCATAAAAACATACAGAAAAAACACTGCAACTCCTTCAAATGATTCCACTGAACAATAAACACATAGGCTTGGCCTTAGCTTTATAACATTAAGATGAAACCTACTTTGAAAGATGGCACAGAGTAAAGAGCCAAGGACTGCCGATTCCTGCTTCAAACTACAACAGCCAGCAGGGTATATTAGGATATACAGTCATACTCACTCACAGAAATCCCCTGGAACATTCTAGCATTAGCAGGACACAAACCAACCGTGTTGTAGCCATGGTTACAATGTGATGTGACTCATCAAAACTCACTGGTGATATCTACCTTGAGAGTTTTATATTGTATATACTGCTGCATAAAAAGGTTACTTGATATATTATTAAGATTAGCTAAACGGCTCCCACAGGTTCTACCAAATATGTAACTATAGCAACAAATAATATCTTGTTTAATAGCCAATCAGCGAGCTCTTTGGGATGCTGGGGCACATGACCAATAACTTGAACCAACTGAACCAACTAGGCTAAGCTTTTTAGCAATCAACATCAGTCGACGATTAAGCCCAATCAGTTTCGCGCCAAGATGCAGAAGTCAGCCTGTTATGTCTTGTTTTCACCTGTGATAGCCTGACTGACGGTAGTTGTACGGAAAAGCGCAGAGCTCTGCCAGCCTAGTGGCCTACCGTTGACACCCTCAGGGGCATGCTTAGACCCGCAGCCCGTAGTAGCGTGACAGTTTAGACTGCAATCTGATAGTGATACACTGTGCGTTGAGGGAGATGTACGTCACCAAACAGTGGCCTTGGGACCGTTTGGAACATTTGTCTTAAGTGCTCCTGTAAAGAGGTTATAGAAGGACATAGCAGTTGTTACACACAGAGTTGAAGGGTATTTGTGGTGGTACACCCGTGGAAGAGTGGGATAATCAGGGCACTTTTGCTGATTATCTACTCTTCACAACGTGTGCATTTGAATAGGGAAACATTAAAATTCTCCACGGAGCGAGAAGCAGAGCTCGCACATCACAACGTACAGCATGGCGTAGAGGTTACGTGCATTCACGCGAAGGGGAGTAGATTTTGGACATGGGGTTGAAAAAAGGACATAACACCGTTCATCAGCTTGGATGTGTCGTTGTCACTCTGCTTCACCTGTCTCTCTCCAGCAGTGTGTTCGTGCGGTGTGTTCAAGGGCGATTGCAGCACGGGAAAGGAGTGTTCTGTAGCCGGTGTGACTATGCGAGTCGCGGCACGCAAGTAACAATGCAAGTTTTAAATTATGGTTTCATTTTTCAGCCACACACTGTGCCTTGCCACAAAGACACCTATTAGTGGGAAACCCTGATCCTCACCATTGAAGTTCTCTTGTTTCTCCTGTGGTTTATTGACAGTGTGAGATAGCACTCTGCTGCTAATCTATACGACTTCCGTCTGACCATACAGGATAGCCTTGAACATATCAAAACATGCACCCATGATAATAGACTACACACTGTAAACAGCCATGCGTCACATAGAGTGCTGATCAGGCAGGTCATGGACATTCTGCAGCTGCAGAACCCAAATCAAAGGTCTTTAAAAAAAAACAAAAAAAACCCAACTTCATTCATCAATGGAAGGTTGATTGCTACTTTTTAGTAATGCCCAGCTTAATGTTCCCATGGTTCTGCGCATACACACCTGGAGGCTGTTCAGTACAACCACAGCCTTCTGCTGCCACTGAACAGCATTACTGGAATGAGAAGGATGAAGTGCCTTGCTCAAAGGCAGGGTGAAGGAAGTAGGGATTGGACAGTGCCTCTCATTTACTTTCTCTAACTACAAGCCTACTACTAACTTCTTTAACTGCAAGCCTGCCAGTTTTTTTAATCCCATGTCCATACGTATGCATTAATTTGCATCTGCAATTTCCAAAACAACACATTAGTCCATGTCAATAACTTATCCTAAAAGAGATTGACAGTAAAACAAACGAGGAACCTGAACATGCTAGCTGGGGTCTGCCAATATTAGCCTTGAGACATCGAAATTAAACAGACTATTGTATATTGTACTTATGCATGTATACAGGGACAACAGCGATCAGGTTATGATTTTGCAAACAGTTTATGATTAACCTTATCCAGGATATGAGCTAGTATGTGCAATAGCAGGCTAACATCACTCGCGTCCACCTGGCGATGGATCCTGACGCTATGCTATGATGCGGCTCAGTGCCTCGGCATGTTGATAGTGGCACTGAGCTTTTCTTATGGAGGCCCTGCTCTCTGTGTGACTATGAGCCAAGAAGCATGATCATTGTCTTCAAATCTCCTTCCCTCCCTCATTCCGTCATGCGCCTATTCGTTGTCTCGGCATCAATGCATAGTGAATACGCCCATAGTACAGACTTATTAATCATTTCCTCAGCTGCATTCACCTCATGACCTGTGAGCACACTGTGAGCCAGATGTGACATAACTATATAATAGATAGCAGAGATGTACTTAAACTGTCTAATCTGGTTGTACAACCGCCATGTTGAAATACATGCAGAACAAAAACGCCTCATGTTGTAAATTCAAAATGCTCATATTCTAATTGTCCAAACACCAACACAGATAACCAAAACATAATAAAGTGCCAGAAAGGCTTATACATGGACCAGAATTTGGATTAAATTGAACAAAGAAAAAAACAAAACAATCAGCACATGATGCACCCAAACTGTCGTCACAGTTGCGTCCAAATCAATCAGGTTCGTGTATAGAAGTGGTTCGGGGACAGAGGGGAGAATGTCCACCTGTCTTCAGCACTGAGCTGACCTGAACACATCGCAGACTGCGGTGCAGGGAAAGTGAAAGAGAATCCAACCCCAGGGTGTCCTCGCATAACCCGGTCTCAAATCACGTCTCCTCTCCACCAAAATCTGTATGCGCTAAGGTGTGGTGCCCGAGGCTACCCAGGTTGACATGGTTACAGAGACACGGTTCAGCCAATGCATGTTTACCAATACCAATCGATTAGTTAACTACGTAAAAGATTTGATGATAGAGATGGTTTAAAACAGTCACACCAGCTATAGCTTTGTGTCATGCAGGTCATCAAAACCACACAGCGTTACCATGCTGATTCATCTCCCATCTATAAACACAGGTCCACCCGAACAAGTATTAAGGTCATCAATTACCTAGTAATTGGCATCTAAAAGACGCCAATTACTAGCTCATTTATAACCTAAATCCCTTTTCCGTTGGCATTAAATACACAATAAGTTAGTTAGTTAATCAAAGCGACATTACGTCTTCAAATCTTACCTTTACCTTTTCTGAATTCGTTCTTTAATGACCTAGATGTTTTGATCAGAGGTGAACGGGACCTGGTGAACAGGATGAGCGCCATGCGGAGGCTGTACGTCACAGTCACTCACAAGCTAGCTAGCCGGTTAGCTAGCTACTCTTTGGCAAAGATAGCGAAACCGACGGGCCGCTGAGGCAGACAGCTAACATAGAAAAGCAAAAGACGTCTTTGCGTGCTTCTAGCAATCTACGACGCGAATATGACTGTATATCTGAACTTCTAGCCCCATGTCCTTCCCTTTATCCGCGGATGACAGCTAGCTACCGGTCAAGCTCCCTCAGTTAGCTAGTGACGTCAAACTAGTGGCAGGGCTCCTGCGTGAAGCTGCCAAGTGGAGCGGGCCACTTCCGGTGCTTTATTTTGAAAGTAAAAGCACGTGTTCCGGGTTCTGGGGTAAATTCTATTTTAATTCAATCCACTCAGTGGATGTGTAATTGCATCAAGAATACATGCCAGTTCGATCCCTATGTCGCCATACTCCTTGAAGAATCCTTGAACAAGATACTTAACCCCTACCTGCTCCAGGGGCCTGGCACTAGCGGCTGACCCTGCTCCCCAACCAGAGGGAGAAAAGAGAATTTCCCTCTTGGGGGATTAATAAAGTATTTAAACTCAAAAAGACAATGACCAGTGTGAGTAAGATAAAAACAAGCCTTTGAAACTCCTAATCCTTTAATTCCACATATTTCAAAGGGATGCAATTTATAGTTTGCTCAGCCACACTGTGCAAACTATACACACAATTTGGAAGATACTACTAATTTCGTGATACAGACCATGCGTATGATGAATTTCAGTTTCACCAGATTATTTCTGTTAGATTACATTACAAAATCTTATTCCGTTAGCACACATTAACTTTTATTGTGAAGACCGAGAGCAAACTTTTAGACCGGAAAAGCGTTCTAATATTGCAGCTAGTCTAACGATGCTGGTCTCCCTCTGTTGGTAGAGCGAGCTTCTAGTTAAATGTATATTATGCTCCTATGATAAGTGATGGGGCCCTTTGGCCTATAGGTCATAACCAGGACGTGCGGTCATAGAGATCTAGTTAGCTTTTGGTTTCGAATTCATTTGATAGGTTCACTCTGAGCAATTATATGAACTGATGATCAAATGAATGGCACCATCTTCCAAGGGAATCATATGTAGGTTAGATGTGGTGTAAAATGTATCTTTAATATCCATGCTTGATACAAACCTGTCTATAATATGAATGCTTAATACTATGATTAGATTGAAACTGATAATAATTAAAGTTGCCATTCTTTTTTTTTTTTTTTTAAACTCATTAACAGGCTACATTTGATGCATTTAATGTTAACTGCTATCTTAAAAATCAGGGATTTTAACAGCAGTGGATTTGTCAAATTTTATAATACTTCTCGTCAAGCACGTAACTACCACTAGGCCTGTGGTTTTGTGTACTGTACACAGAATACAAACGGAAATACCATCACAATATCCAATTACTCCATTGTTGAAAAAAAAACAAAAAAACAACCCACCTAATTAATACATTTGAATGCACGCAAGCCGAAGTCATACAAGGATTAACGTTATACAATTGTGTAAAAGCAAACGGGAGTGACCAGGGTCAACTACCAAAGATGTCCGGGTTCAAATATCAAGATGGCTCACACGCAATTCAGCCTATGGAAACCCTTGTCCGCTTCGCACAAGTCAAGTCAAAGCGTTTCCCTGTACAATGAATTACAGTTTAATTGCGTTCAATTGTCTAAAATTAAAATCTTCATGAATATTAATGTTAGATATTTAGCAGGATAGTCACATATAATACGTACAGCAGCTAATTTAATCTCGTGAAAATTAATTACCATACTACACCATACTACGCATGTGCGAAAAGCAACATATTCTAAACAAAAGTGGTTTTTTTACTAATACAAAGACGTGTCTGGGTCTCATACCACTATCAGTATCTTACTAAGACCTTACACATTATGATGTTTGCCTAAACCTAACAAGTCCCTCGCCGAAAACAAAAGACATTGCACCGAATGTGAGACCCTCTCGATGACTCCCAGTGGAAAAAAGAAGCGGTCTAGTCTTCTTAACGGGGGTTTTAAGAAGAAGACGGAAGTATCCTGAAGTCTGACCTCTCGTTTCTTTTTCTGGCTGCTACTTCGTTTGGTTTTTTGAAAGGACCGGTTCGAACTCAACGCGGCTCCCGACCAATCGGAAGTGAGTATTTTTCGCGCTGGTCGGGAGGAGAGTTTGACCCGAGTGAAGCTCTAACAGGATGAACGCCGCCGTTATCTCCATTTAACCGATGACAAGAAATTCAGCAGGTAATTAGAGAGAAACGACCACCGCCTTACTATTGCGCACGGTGAACCGCGGCGACGTGACTTTTCGCTAATAAACGTGTCTGTCCCGATCAACCATTTTTTTTGCAAGTGATGAGCCAGCGAGCTGCTAGCTAGCCAGTGCTAACGCGAAGTGCGTGTTTTCAATGGGTTTCAACGGAGCCGAGGCTAGCCGCGGCTAGCTCCGTTAGCTAGATATGGTTAGCATTTTTGAATGAGCTGTCATGGCGCCTACGGGTTGAGTGTGCTAATGAAATGGTGCAATCTAAACAACAGTCGAATCGACGTATTGAAATGTCTAGACACCGGTCAGTACATATGTTGGTTTAGTTGTCTGGAACTAGCGTGTGGGAGCGAGTCGTTTAAATAACATTTAGCTTTCGGGTCGTGGTGTGGTCTACTTGCTGGAGTGCGGTGAAATGGCTGACTTGATGACAGCGAGAGAGAGACTGTGTGTGGCATAGCAAATGGGTCGGTGTGCGTGTGTGTGTGGCCGGGAGCCCTACGAATCCATTGTGGATGTCGCTCCAAATGTTAGTCAGAGCCCGTTCTGTGGGCATGCCACCTCAAGGCTAATGTGGCTAGTTTGAAAACCCCCACACACACATTAAAAAGTGCTTAAAATGTCGGTCCAGATGATTTGTCCATAACGTAGCAACTAAGCTAACCCACCCACATAGCCTCCCCACATCGCAATATAACAAGAGTGGCTTCATTTCAATTGAAGTGAAAGCACCAGATTCCTTCCAGTAACTATCTAGTCCCGGCAGCCCTGCACTGTCTTGTCAGCTGCTTCCATTTCCGCGGCTTTTCCAGCCAGTGTGATGCTGTGGTTACGCGGCGCAGCCAGACTCCCACTCATTGGACATTCACTGCATGCGGTAGAGCCTGATCCAAGCCTCCCTGCTCCAAGCCTCCCTGCTCCTCTCCCACACCGTCTAGTGCAGCTACTAGCAGGCTAATGCTCCGCTAGCAGAAAGGGCCACCTTGAAATACTTTCTGGTAAGGCTGGTCGGTGTGTGTGTTTTTCTTTCTTAGCATGCATGGATGTAATCGAGAATTGTCTTGGCTTGGTTTCTTTTCGAATTGAGTTGTGAGCAACATGTAGGTTTCTCGATCCCATTGAGGTATTGCATTTGAACGAGTTTTACTATACAAAGGTGGCGTTATTCTGGTTTCAGACTTGTGGTTAATTGAGTCACTCGGGTTTCATGGGAAAATGAGCGAGACTACGCGGCTAAAACATTCCATGACAGGTGCATTTTTTTCGGGTGCCTCCAAGCTTGTTTTCCATGCTCCATTGCAGCAAGTGTGTGCCATTTTGTAAATGCTTGTAAACGGTAACGTTAACCACATTTAATTCTTATCCCAGAACGCACATTATTCTAGTTTTACAAATCCTTGGTTTGAATAGCAACAAAACTTGACTTCATTACTTTTTTCTATATATATCAATGTCAGTTATTAGAGCTGACCTGTGAAATGAAAAGTTTATCTGTTCTCTGTCCCTAGCTCAGTGAGCCTGTTTTTTTGAATGGGATGGACAGCAAAGGGAGCTCCCTGCCTTCAATGCTGGAACCAGCCAACCCAATCAGCATGAAGCAGCCCCCAGAGTCCCTTGCTGGACGTAAGGGCCGGGGGGACATGAGCGGCGACCCAGCACTGCTGATGGACAAAGCTGCTGCTCAGCTGGCTGCCACACTACAAGACAGCGTCCTGCAGAAGATGGCGGGCCACAGTCATAACAACCACAGCCACGAGCGGCTCAAAGACCTCACCTCCCGCGTGCTGAACGGCGACCAGGACAAGCTGCCCAAGCTCTGCGTCCCGGAGCCGCCCATTCTGAAGGGCGCGGAAGCCCCCGGCGCTAACGGCACCCTCCAGCGCAAGTGTTCCCCTTCACCCGAACTCAAGGTGAAGATCACCCAGATGGTTAAGCAGCCGCGGTTCGAGCCGTGCTGCGCCGACGGGACCGGTCTGGCCACCGCCACCGACGGCATGTTGTCTGGAACCGAGAAGAGGCAGGAGGTAAAGAAAAGGAAGGGGAGACCTCACAAACCAAAACCTCAACCTGGCCTAGGTTCTTCTGCCGTCCCCGTGGTGTCACCGGTCTGCACGCAGGCTGAGGAGGGCACTGGAGCACCACTTCAGGTCTGGCTTTTGTTCTTAGTTTTAACAATAGAGAGTAGCTTAACAAAACTACCGGAATCTGTCTCAGTGCAAAGACATGTCGACGTATTGCGTTTTTGATTTTGAGAACTATTCCTTTGGTACACAGCGTGGTGCTTTGTGCAAACAACCAGCGTCATCACTCTTTACTTCCATTCTGCGAGTACTTTTTTCCCTAAAAACCCAGAAGAAATATTAATAAAGACTTCAAAGAACAGGGGCGGGGGAGAAAGTTAACGGAAAAGTGACAATTAAAATTCACACTTGGTTGTAATGGTGGACTGTGTACATCACTCAATATTAGTTATACTATCAGCATCAGTTCAATATATTAAAAAAAACCTGATGTCTGTAAAAATTTAATTAAAACAAAAGAGTGGAACCCTAAATAAAACTTTTTTTTTTACTTTTTCAAAAAAGTTGTTTTCTCCCCTGCAGGTCCAGCAGTTCCCTCCTGTCCCTGAGGTGAGGGAGGGTAGAGAGGAGTCTCTGCTGCCTCTGTGTTTCTCTGTTGGGGATGTGGTTTGGACCAAGGTGTCAGGATACCCCTGGTGGCCTTGCATGGTGACCACAGATCCTGAACTCAACCAGCACACCAAACAGAAACAGAAAGGTGAACTGCACTCACAGGCACCTGCACCGGTTTGACTGATAGCAACCTGTAACTGTTTAGTTAAAACTAGATGAAAAATGGTCTCTAGTTCTTGGAAGCTTGCTGCCGATACACTGATTTTGGTCTGTAATAGTTGAATAACAGAGGCAGTTAGCACATTATTAAAACAACAAGTAATCGGTGTTTCCTCTGTGACCTTTCATAGCACCAGTGTTTTGAGGTAGATATAGTTTTGGTTCTGACCCTGTTTCAGTCCCAGTTTGTGGTCCTAGTGCAGGATGCAGTCATATTTCTTTTGATATTTTATTATATGAAATTTTATTTTATTTTATTTTTTTAAGGGAATTTGGCTGAATTATACTGGTGCTTTAATTCTGCACTGTGGTTGTACACTGCTGTAGAATGAAAAAAACTGCAGTATTGATGTTCTGATTTGTGTCTTGATGTTGTTTCTTCTCATCTGTTGCAGCAGTGAACAGTCGATCAGGTCTCCTTTACCATGTGCAGTATTTTGGTGATGCCCCTGAGAGAGGCTACATCTTTGAGAAGAGCATGGTGTCCTTCAGCGGGGAGGATCAATATGAGGAACTCTGCCAGGGCAACAAACAGCCAGCCTCCCGTATCGTCCATAAAAAGGTAACTCCATTGATTTTGTATGTGTGTGATGATCTCCCGTTGTTTAGAAAGACTAGCTTTAAGAAGGTTGTAAGGCATTTTCCTGAATGTCATAATTGCAATAAAAGATCGTATGATGGAGTTTTAAAAAAAAAAAAATAGCATGCATTTGTTTGTTTAAAGGTGACTTGGAACTTTTCTTTCCTCAGTCCACAATATGATTCACCGCCGTTCTGTCGTCTCCGCTGTAACCTTTAATCTAAACGTGTCGCTTTGACCTTCCTACGACCCACAGAGCGCTCCCTCCGTGCCCCGTAAGCTCCAGGCTCAGTGGAACATGGGCATCATCCAGGCCAAGGAGGCGGTGAACATTCCCCTGGACGAGCGCATGGCCAAGTTCACCTACGTTTACGATGACAACGGCCCGCACTTGAACCCCCACGTGCTGGAGAAGCTCCGACCAGAGCAGAGCAAGGAGAAGGACCAGGAACAGGAGGCCGAGTCGCGGCTCGGGCTGGCCCTCCACGCCCTGCCGGCCGACCCCGCGACCAAGTCCACAACCGCCCTCCAACCCCGGGACAGCACTTCACCAGGGAAAAAGACACGAGCACCCAGAACAAAAAGCACGGGGGAAAGTCACAAAGGCGAGCTAATTGGTTTACAGTCCAAAAAGAAATTGAACGCCTCAAGTTCTTCCAAAGAGATGCTGCCACCACAGCGAGCCTCACAGGTTTGGAAAACATACTGTTGTTTTATTCAGGGCAGTCCGGTTAGCCAGACACCTTTTTTTTTTTTTTTTTTTTTTTATTCCCCTCAAGTAATTCAGGTTTGGAAATACGAATATGGAATTTTTCATTTGAAAATGAGTAGGCACCATGTTGTATGGAGGCCTGTGGGGACTACAGACAAGATTGTGAGATTTTGATTTTGGTGACCCCTTGAGTTTCCTAGTAATATTATTTTTTACATCGTTGTAGCAAAGACAACTGAGACAGGCTTTTTTGTTTATTTTTTCTCCCCAAAGCCCAACAACTACATACTTACATCCCTTTCCTGTTTTGGTTGACACACTTCCTTTGTTCTGTAAATCGATGCTTCTATTTTCACACATGATCGTACCCGGTGACACCCAACATGTTGTTGTGAAAGCGAGGTTTCTAGAGAACCAATCTTAACGGTGATGGTGTCATTCTTCCGTAGCCATTACACTATGCCATCAAAATGTATTTCATAATGATATGTTAAAGTAAAAATTCTGTCTGTAGCCGCTTTAATGCGTTTTAATTTTTTTTGTAGGATCCCACCACTTCTCAGTCAGAGACCCAGACAAAACTAGTTGGGTCTCAGAAGAAAATCAAAAAACCCAAACAACAGTCTCAGCCCTCGACCAAGACATGGAAAAAAAATAAAATAAAATCGGCGTCCGTGACGGGCAGCACTTCAGAACCAGCGAAGAAAACGATATCGAAGACGGTTTCCACGACGGGAGAGATTTCAGAACCGGTGTCTACAGTTTCAGGTTGGTTGACAGTTTGATGCCAGGATATGAAATGAACACCAACCAAACGTCAGTCAAAGGGTTTGTTTCTAATACCAGTCACTTTGGCAGGCAGCCAACTATTTGACTAGTCAAATAGTGAAAGTGTCTAGTTGTATCTTGAAATGCATCACTTTGGCCAGTGGATGCAAAAAGGTTGGTTTCCTGCCTTGTTTGATGTCAAAGGAGAGTTAAGAGAGAAAACAACATTTCCTTTCATGGTGAGCCAATGCCAAACTAATGTACTCACACTTGGTTTTGTTGAAGCCCACAGATGCAAAGAAACACAATTGGCACACTTCTGTTCTGATGCTTAAATACCTTTTGATAGTTTCCCCACGTAGCAGAAGGGAGGATGACATTTGATCAGATTATCACCTAAAAAGAAGTCTGATCAAATACTTTTAAATTAAGTACTTGGACTTGGTCACAGTTTGCATAATTTCAAATATGCCTTTTATTGTTGCAGTTAATAACGTTAAGAAAGGACGGAAGAAAAGGCCGGCTCCAGTAAACAAAGACCTAACGACTGACTCCACAGGTGGGTCTGTTGTCTGTTATCTCATAGTCCTTCATTTTAAAGATAAGTGGATGTTGTCTCGTGTCCTACCAATGTTGTGCAGTATCACCTTGAGGTGTTTTTGCATTAAAGGTGCCATCTGTAAGATCGGCACTCTAGTGTTAGTCAGGTGAACTACAGTTACAGTCCTGCTTGTGATAATTCCAAATATCACCGTATCCCGTAACAATATTCTCATTCAAGCGCTCAAAATTGTGTTAGATGTTCAGGTGTTTTGACCTTAACATGTCTTGTTTTTAGTCAAGAGGCAGAGGAAGTCGTCTAAGAGACCACTGACGGAAGCTACGGCAGGGGAGAAGGATCAGCAGACTAAAAAGAAACGCAAAACTGCCAAAGATGCTGAGAAACAAAAGGTGAGTTTGTGTCAAATATAAAGACGTAGTTTCCTCCATCACATCTCGGCTTCGGTTCCAAATAATGTATATCCACCATCCAAAATATTGGAAATATGGCATTTAAGTTAAACAGGCCTCTCACAGGCCTTGAAAATGTATGAATTTGAAAAAATGAAAATAAGGCCTTGATAGTTTTTAAAAGAGCTTGAAGTCATTGAAAGTGCTTGAATCTACAGTGGGAAATTTTGTGTGAAAGTAGTAATCACCTATGTACCCTTGAGCAAGATACTCAACCCCGACCTGCTCCAGGGGCGCTGTACTAGCTGGCTGACCCTGCCTAACCAGAGGCAGGTTGCTCCATAGCTGAGAGGCCTTGACACGCCATATGGGAAGTCTTCATTGGAAACTGTTTGCAAAGGGGCAGGCACTTTCAAAACATACTTCGCAGGTGATTGGATGAACCATCTATCACAGGCTCAACCACAGACTAAACCACGCCCATAGCTGCCAATAGTTACTCGTGGGACGCTGATTGGTCCGAAAAAACTGAGGTTCAGCCACAATCGAATTAACTTGAAGCCTGACAAGATGGATTCTCGTGATCGCGATTCTTGTGTGAACTCTGCCTCGCAAGGTAACAGCTGAGGGGTCCTGACAGAAAAAGCTCGGTCTCCTCTGATTATGAGCCGGGACTTAGGAACAACAGAAAGACCCCGCCTGAGGATCTCAGACTGCGTTCTAGCTCACAGGGGACCAACATGTCTGAAATGTAGCTTGGAGCCAAACCAAGAAGAACATTAAACGCAATCGGTAAAATCTTCCAAGTCAATTCTAACAGGCAACCTCTTAAGAGAGGCTAGGACAGGGGTAATGTGATCTCGTCTCCTGGAATTGGATAAAAGCCTCATAGCTGCATTTCGCACAAGATGAAGGCGAGAGATTGCTTTCTGACTCAGCCCACGAGTACAGGAAGTTAAAATAGTCTAGACGTGTCAAGATAAAGACACAAATGACACTCTCAAGGTCAGCAGAGGATAAAAAGGACCTAATTTTAGAGATGTTCCTCAACTGTGGAGGAAGCATGACTGAACGGCTCTCGTCATGTGATTATAAAAAGATGGATCATATCATGGTGTTTTGGGGCGAACCCCCTTATTTCCTTGTTTGCTGTTCATGTTGTCTGTGTACTGATTAAGCTGTCATCCCTCCCCAGGCCCTGACGACAGAAGCAACCACAGACAAGAAGCAGAAGAGGAGTAAGAAAATGGACGACGACGTTAAAGAAATCAAGAAGCGACTGCAGAAGTCAAAAGCACCCCTCTCTGGTAAACCACCCTATGACTGTTCCTACTGTAGTTTATTTGCATATTGCTTAGACATAAACAGTAAGAAGGAAGGACTTACTGATCAGTGCAGGTGAGATTATAAAGTAAACAACTCCTGAGGAGTAAGGAACCCCCAGGCACCCCAAAACTAAAAGCTGAAAGAAACTAACAAAGCTTACACCGAAAAGACAAGACAGACGAGTCCGATTGTCACACTCCGTCTGTTATCGCCCCATCGTTTGTTTAATGTAAACGACCTGAAAGCGTTGCGTCTCCCGACAAAACCCCTGCAGCAACTTGAGAACTAGTCCAAATACGCTGACCTCTCGGGGACTTGGTTGTCTGCAGGTCCCAAGCGTAAGAGGAAGAGGAAACAGGAAGGAGACGACGACCAGGCCACGCCTTCCAAGGCCAAGAAGAGACGCTCCTCTCTCACTCCTGACCCTGAGGTGAGAAGAAATGACACTATTGTTCTGGAACATCTCTGGTTTCTAAGGTGGTGTTGATGTTGACACATTGTTAATGTGTTGTATACATGATGGAATAATGCTTTCCATGCCTGTCCCATCCTTTGGTTTTGGACTGGCTCTAAGACAGAATAACGCTCTGATTTAACAGTTCATGCTACTATTAGTATCTCGGACAGCTCGGTCAATATTTGTGCACCTTAACAACTCGACAAAAACCCGAGAAGCAAGATAAAACACAAGTAAAGGATAGTGGAGTAGAAATCAAATCGTAGAGTAGCATTTTTGTGGCGTTGATTCTGCAGATTCCGCCCATTCCTGTCCTAGCAACGTGTTTGTATCGGGAACGTCGCTACGGACATAAGTAAACACTCGGAGCAGCAATCCAGCGTGTGTCTGGACCTTTTCCTCCGTTATTTCCTATACCTGGACATGTATAACAAGGTGTGTTGGTTCTGCAGGGCTCAGGCAGCGAGGGACGTCCTGACTCCCCCAGTGACAGCTTAGACGGGACCAAGAAGGGAGAGAGAAACGTCTCGAAGAAAGAGTTTGTCTGCCAGGTGAGTCTGCTTGGTTCAGGTGTCTGTCTGTTGTGTTGTCATCTTCTTCAGGAGTGCAGGGACATGTGTGGGCCTGACGGTGTATCTGGGCAGGGTGACGTTTTAAAAAAAAAAAAAAATGTATTCAAATGATTCCTGCTTTCTTTTCCTGGTGTGTGTCTGTCTGTCTCTGTGTGTGTGAATCCTGCAGATGTGTGAGAAAGCAGGTGAGGACCTGTTTCCCTGCGAGGGCCTGTGTTGTGGGATGTTCCATCTCCACTGCCTGGGTCTGTCACTCAAACCCCAGGACAAGCTGCTCTGTAAGGAGTGCAGCACAGGTGAGAAACATTCCTCATCCAGGGCGGGGGCCCGTCACGCTACAACGCGTTCCACATTGATGAGCGACTGCTGGTTGCACTCTTATCGAACTGTTGACTCCATAACGTAGACCAGTGGTGTCCAATCACGTGCCACGGAGGGTCCAAGAGTAGGCGGGTTTTGACTCCCTACCAATCGCCACTCTAGCTGAATGGTGTAGTGATTGGTTGGAATGAAACCCCGCCTACTCTTGGGCCCTCCGTGGCACGTGATTGGACCAGTGACATAACATATGGCATTTGGTAGACACTTTAATCCAAAACGTGTTTATGTGTTACATGCAGGTTTAGCATTTATGGCCCTACTGAGAATTGAACCCCTAACCCTGGCAGTGTCATGCTCTTTTCATTAAGAATCTGGTCTATCAACAGATGTTGGTCTATATGGGAATATGTTAGTGGTGGTACCTGCTAGCCGTTAGCTAGCCGTTGCACTCATAGTAACAGTAGTATTGATGATTGTTGTCATTTTGCTGTTATTCCTATAGTTCCTTCCTCACTCTCTCCTCCCTCTCCCTCCCCTCTCCCAGGGGCTCACTCGTGTTTCTCCTGCAAGCAGTCGGAGGGAGAGCTGCGTCGCTGCCACGTCCAGCACTGCGGCAAGTTCTACCACGAGGCGTGCGCCCGCCTCAGCGCGCTCACCGTGTTCGACAACAAGGGTTTCCGCTGCCCGCTCCACACCTGCCTGAGCTGCCACTACAGCTGCCGGGCCAACCCCAAGTCCACCAAGGGTGAGGCCTCCCGACCCGCCGCGCAATCCCGCCGCCGGCTCCCGGAGAGTGTTTCGGTGGAGGGGGGGGGGGATTTGGTTCTACGACCGCTGCAGTTTTTAGCAACAAAATTCAGGAAGATTTTCTTTTCATATAATGTGGCCGCAGTGGAAATTAAA
>OMKK01045980.1:41615-52557 GCA_900302305.1 Polymixia japonica
CGGGGGAAATTTAAAAAAAAAAAAAAGTTTTTTTTTTTTTTTTTTTTTTTTTTTTTTTTTTTTTTTCTTTCCTTTTTTTCAGTTTAAATTAGGGTTTGGCGATTTGATGAATACATGATTTGTTTACGACTTTCTTTGTCATGTATAGTGTAGTACATGGCACTCAAATGGGGAAGCACACACAGCAACCAAAACAATGTTTTATTTGATTTAAAATGTATTTACAGCAGCATAGTAGGTATTCTCTACACACCTGACGTTTAACAGACACACCCTCGGGTTGCGCTTGTTTTGCTCTGCCTGTGTTTCCCCATTTGAGTCTCCGGTGCTGCTGATTCATATTGGGAGAGCCGCACCGAGAGAGTTGTTTTGTTTCACATATTGCCTACAGTCATAGCGGTAGTTTCACTACTGTTCACAACATGGCTGCTCGCCAACCGACTGCCGTTTATTTCCTGGTGCGCTATGCTTCCTTAGCGCTATGCTAGCATCAGCAAGTTCGGGAACGATGATTGGTTGACAGGAAGCTGTACCCCGTCGCCCGACTCTAGTTTAAATCGCTGCCTCCCTTTCTGCTGCACAAAGTCTGACTTGGTTGCCGCTCTGCGTTGGCAGGTAAAATGATGCGTTGCCTGCGCTGTCCGGTGGCGTACCACGTGGGAGACCTTTGCGTAGCGGCGGGCAGCGAGATGATCACCAACACGGCCATCATCTGCACCAACCACTTCAACGCCAAGAAGGGCTACAGCCACCACAGCCATGTCAACGTCAGCTGGTGCTTCGTCTGCTCCAAAGGTAGACCGCGGACTCCGTTACCGCCGGCAACATGACAGACAGGAAACCAGCCACACGCTAGTACATTTAATCTAGTATAATCACCCATGCATTGGGTTGCAGATCCTGAAAGTCTTCTTAAATCATATTATATAAACTCAAGGGCTTAAAGGATTTTAAGTCTTGTAGTTCTTAATCCTCAGGTTTACAGGTGTTTTTATTTTCACATCTGATTCAGTCGCAAAACGGGTCTTTAATTGTAAGTTGCATTAAAAAGGTCTTTAAAAGTGTTAATGTTGCGTTGTAGGAGGCCAGCTCTTGTGTTGCGAGTCCTGTCCAGCAGCCTTTCACCCGGACTGCCTGAACATCGCCATGCCCGACGGGAGCTGGTTCTGCAACGACTGCCGGGCCGGAAAGAAACCCAAATACAGAGACATCATCTGGGTCAAGCTGGGCACCTACAGGTCAGGCAACCTGGAGACTCTGAGGTTTACTAGTCGGTTTGCTTTTAAAATGCAACTCTTTATTTCTAGAGCTGGGGTGTGTTTTCCTAATTGCATTCAATGTTTTGTTAACCTGCTCATAACTTTTTGGAAAAACAGGACAGAGATAATTTATTTCTAATTCCACAAACGTTTTCCTGTTCTACCCTATTATTCCAACCTAATAAGTCTTTAGAATAGAAATATAAAATCCAGCGTTCTGAAGCAGACTGCTCTCAAACATATCCAGATGGATTCAAGGGGCCGGGTGTTAGATTTGTATAATTGGAACATTTATTAAAAAAAATAAAAAAAGTTAATTAAACCCAAGTGATGAAGGGGGTGAATACTTTTAATTTTGAACTTTTAAATTTGGAATTTCTTCTTGAATTCTTGAATTTTCTGATATAAAATACTCCTATGCATAGATCTCATGCAAAGAATTCCCCAAAAAAATGTGTTTTGAATTTTTTTTTCTGTTTTTTTTTAACAAGAATATTTGTAAGGCAATTCACTTTTTTTTTATATCTCCTGTATTTACGATCTCCTCCTCCTCCTCCTCCTCAGATGGTGGCCGGCGGAGATCCAGCACCCGAGAAACGTCCCCACCAACATCCAGCACCTGCGGCACGAGATCGGAGAGTTCCCCGTCTTCTTCTTCGGCTCCAAGGACTACTTCTGGACTCACCAGGGACGCGTGTTCCCCTACATGGAGGGCGACCGCGGCAGCAAGCACCAGAAGACCGGGATTGGGAAAGTCTTTAAGAACGGTGAAGATGAAACTACATCCTTCAACGTTGGCTCTTCGTGTTCGTGGGCGTAGCAGTGAGGCTGCAGCGTTTCCTCTGGTGTTTACTCGGTAGTTGTGCGGCTCTGTGGGGAAATCGACAAATAATTATACCTCGCCTGATTTCCCTCGGAAGCAGAACTGTAGTCTTGATGTTAAGAATTTGTTTTTATTGTCATTGCTTTTCCAAATAACGTTGTTTAGGAGATTAATCGTCAGCCATGTTACAAATCCTCATTTATAGTGAGAATAGGACCTGGTAACATGACTGAGCTGGACTGTCAGCCTACGTTACACAACAGCACTGATGCCATAAAAGTTAAAATGCAGGAGTCCTACGTTTGGGCTGTGGTTTTAGAAGAGAGGATGTGATGAGCCGCTCCGATCTGTTTCCACAGCTCTGCTGGAGGCTGAAGCTCGATTCAAAGAGATCAAACTGAAACGAGAGGCCAAGGAAGCTCAAGAGAACAACAGAAAACCTCCCCCATATAAATTCATCAAGGTCTGTAATTTCCACATCCATCTGTGTCTCTGGTCCTCCTACGCACCTTCACTGTTAGGAGCAACAAACACGACATTGTCTTTAGTGTGTTTCAAAATGCAGTATCCACCATTTGGAAAAATAACAGCTATGATTGCAAAATTATGAATAGTACACAATCGGTAAAACAAAACGACAGCATACCTTTTAGACGATAATGGTTAATTTGAGTCTTAAATAACAATTTCAGTGGATCCTCTATATAGTAAAGATATTTAAAGACAAACTTCAGGCAGCTTTTGTTTGATTGCCAAATGAATATGAAGGATTTTGGAAACCATCTTTTCAGTTGATAGTCATCGTTTTGATATCTCTATTTTATCCCAGAAAACCCGACCCTCGATCCGACCCTCGTCCTCTTGTCAGAAACTGATTTGTCCTTGTGTTCATTGCAGGTGAACAAGCCTTGCGGAAAGGTACAGGTGTACACCGCGGACGTCTCGGAGATCCCCAAGTGTAACTGCAAGCCGACGGACGAGAGGCCGTGCGGGTTCGAGTCGGAGTGTCTGAACCGCATGCTTCTGTACGAGTGTCACCCCCAGGTGTGTCCCAGCGGCGAGCGCTGCTGCAACCAGGACTTCACCAAGCGCCTCTACCCCGAGACCAAGATCATCAAGACCGCCGGCAAGGGCTGGGGCCTGATCTCTCTCAGGGACATCAAGAAGGTGAGAAGACCGGCAGGCCTGGAAACTAGCAGAAATAGAGCGGTCCGGCTGAACTAGGCCCTAGTCTTGTTTTGATAGACGTTGTTGTTAAAGACTGCACAGGTACGGTGATAATTGTACTGATAACCGCGGTATCTGCCGGCTCTGCGTTTGTCCCACAGGGCGAGTTTGTGAACGAGTACATCGGAGAGCTGATCGATGAAGAGGAGTGCAGGGCCAGGATCAAGTACGCCCAGGAGAACAACATCACCCACTTCTACATGCTCACCATCGACAAGGTTGACTCTCTCTACTTTTAATAGCGCTCAGAAATGTTTCTCAAGCCCTTAGATGCTTTAAGACACAATGGTCCTGAGAATTAAACCAAAAAATGAGACACAATTTAAAGACCACATGAAATGAAAGATGGCTTTTTCATCTTGTTACCCCATATCCCATAATATGTTTTGTGCACTAATCAATCAATATTTGCCAAAAACGTTTCTTGTATTTTTATCTTGAAGTCTTTATTCCATCTTTCTCTCTGCTGGGAAAATATCTACATTTTGTTGTTGACTCATCCTGCACTCGGAGGCGTACACTTAAAAATTCCAGCCAATAAAGTGAGGTTATATGTAATAGCTAACCCTAGCTAGCTAGCTAACACATTAGAGCAAACATTTTCATGTTTTACATGCTCATGTGGATGAGCCTCTGCAGAGCTGCCATTTCTCTCTCCTGCCAAAGATGCAGACGTATATGGCTTGACGCCAGGGACAAAACGATTTCCACTTTCTCCCTCCTCCTCCTACGCTGCTCTGTACGCGGGGGTCGGGAGTGATGGTGGAGGGGGGGAGCGGTCGTCAACAACACAGCAAAAGACTAACATCACTTTCACTCTCCGTCATGCTGTCTTTGCTACGCTCATTTTTTAATTAGTCAAGTCTGTCACGTCAAGTCCCGCCTCCATATCCTGTTTTATGCAGAAATACGTCAAACCAAGGCAAACCAAGGCAAAATATCCCTGAATGTCATTTCATGGGAACTTGCATACTCATTAATCTAAATGATAGCCAGTGTTCGCCCTAAAGTCCCTCCAGTCCCTCCTAAAAGCTTGCCGGGTGTGTTTGTGGTGGTACTAGCTGGTGGGAGGTGGATTTGCTCCTCAGTGTGTCGGGGCGCTGTGTCCTCAGCAGCCCTGGTCCCTCTCGGAGCTAGAGAAACTACACTGTATTGCATTGGGAATGTTACACTTCAGTCACCTGTGACATTACAGTAGTCAATACCACAAGACGCTTCAGGTCTGAGCATGCTGTCCAGCTGTGTCTGCTAATGCTACGTGTTGGAACACTTTGTTTAGAAACCAATCAAATTATACTATAATAATGATAATAGCACTAATGTTGCCAATAATAACATCAAAGAGCTAATTATGTTTAGGTTTTCTGTAATCTATTTGTACGATATTTGGTAATACTGTAATGTTTATCTGTGGCCTAGACTAGCCTGTGCTTGTCAGGTTGGTTAAACCGGTGTTGTTTTTGTCAGGATCGTATCATCGACGCCGGTCCAAAGGGAAACTACTCTCGCTTCATGAACCACAGCTGCCAGCCCAACTGTGAGACCCAGAAGTGGACGGTGAACGGAGACACGCGGGTCGGCCTGTTTGCTGTCTGTGACGTCCCCGCAGGTCAGCCCGGCTCAGAGGCTCAGTTCTCTTTATAGAACCTGGTTTAAGAATAATAAGCTTTTAATGAGCTTATAATAGAAAGCTTTTTATACAATAATGAATAGTTAAGATGGATTTTTTTTTTTTTTCAGTTATTAAATATATGTTTTAATGTGAGTCCAATTTAAAGTGATAAACCATAACTCAACTGTTTGAAGGACTTTCCAGACCAACACACTTGATTGTTTTGTGGAATAACTTCAGGTTCAGTTTGAGATGGCACTCGCCTTTTCTTTGGTCATTGTCTCACTTGTTGACCTACTCTACTGATTATACGTCTGATACCGTTTCTGTTCAGTACAATGAGGAACTCGTCAGACAGGTCTTGAATCATCATTGTCAGGATGACTGATAAGAGAGATAGTAACAAAAATCGCATTTTTAAACATGAAAATGGTACAGTTTACATCTTTAATCAGTCTTCTGTTTCCTGTTCCAGGGACGGAGCTCACCTTTAACTACAACCTGGACTGTCTGGGCAACGAGAAGACGGTCTGTCGCTGTGGAGCTCCCAACTGCAGCGGTTTCCTTGGTGACCGACCCAAGGTGAGGGCTACCTGAGCCACCGATGAGGGTCCTGTTTTAAAATGAATTATTCACCAGTTAACAGAGTATCAGATATAAGAAGAGAGTTTCTACAAAGGCCTGGAAAATAATGGAAAATTACCATAATTAAGTTTGGGAATTAAGACAAAACGGTCTCAATATCATGATGACATATTGTACTTATAGTTATGAACAATAATCTTCAAGACCAGGCTACTATTAGCAGACAGAATTTTATTAATTTAACTGAATCTAAAAAATCCAGTCAAAACATTTAGGCAAGAATATCAAATCTTTTTAATTGAGCCTGTAGGATTCTTCTTTTAACCATTTTACAAAGATATTAAGAACATCGATCCACGTATTCACTAAAACCTGAAAGGAAAACGATCCCCGAGCCTGTTTTTGTTCTGTAACCCGTGTCTCAGACCTCCAACGGCCACGCCACCGAGCCCAAAGGGAAGAAGATGAAGAAGAAGCTGAAGAAGAAGAGGAGCGAGAGTAAGAAGAAGTCAGAGGACGAGTGTTTCCGCTGCGGAGACGGAGGGCAGCTAGTCCTCTGTGATAAGAAGACCTGCACCAAGGCTTACCACCTGTCCTGCCTGAACCTCACCAAGAGACCGTTCGGTGAGAAACACACACCACACAACACTGCTTCTTTCAAACTCTTCCATTTAACGTCTTTTCATAATGCTTCAGATGTTCTTGGTTTGAACAACGAGTAAGTCTGAACCGTGGTCGTGTTGTTACCATGCCAACAATCTGCTCCTGCGTTGTGATTCCACTTCAATTCAGGGCTCCCATGGGCCTTAAAGATCCTTGATAGAATGAAAAAAAAGCCTTGATAGTTTTTTAAAGTGATTGAATCTACAGTGAACATTTTGTACAAAAGTAGGAATCTCTGTTGTGGAATAATGGTATAGGTCTAGGCCTACATTGTTCAATGTTCTAGTTTGACCTGGGTGTCAGAGGTAATATCTAACGTTACCGGCCTCCCTCGCTCACAGTGCGACTCAGCTGACAAGACGCTGCGTTGTGTGATTGAGCGAGGTGCTATAAAAAAAAACTGACGATATCGTGTTTTTGACCTGTCTGTCTGTCCTGCAGGCCGCTGGGACTGCCCCTGGCACCACTGTGATGTCTGTGGGAAGAACTCGGACGCCTTCTGCCAGCTCTGCCCCAACTCCTTCTGCAAGGCCCACCAGGAGGGGGCGCTGCACCCCTGGCCTCCCACCGGACAGCTCTGCTGCCTGGAGCACGAGGAGGGGTCCGAGGACCAGGACCCGGCAGCACCCTCCGACACAACCCCCACCCCCGACCACCCCACCACCATCACACGTCCATCTAAAGGCTCCAAGAACCCCGAGGGCAACGCCGACGACAAGGTGGTCCCCTCCGAGACGGCCGCCCGTCCCGCCAAGGGCTCCAGGAAGAAACCGGCAGAGGCCTAGAAGTGACCTTTAACCCCCACAGAGGGTCCAGAGACCAAACCGACCCCGAGCAGCCGCGTTCCCCTGCTTATAAACCAATCAAACCCCCCCCGTAATTACGTCTCCAAGATCACAAAACAAAGGCACTGTATCGCTGTCCTCCTCGTCAGGGAAATCCATCTCCTAGGTGCCAAGGGGCTCAGAAATCAGGTCCAGCGTGGCGCACAGTCTTTCTGTTTTGTTCCGTTTTTTACAGTTTTTTTAAATATTTGTTTGTTTTGTTTTTTCCTTGTCTGCACTGAGACGAACCCTCTGTGGTAAAAGCACAAGGCAGCAGACTACGGGTCAGGAAACTAACTTATTCATCCACCGGCCAACAGTGGCTCGTGAATTCCAAAAAGCCACAGCCACTTTTTTTTTTTCAGCCAGTTTAAATTTTTATACATTTTTTTTTGTTTAGAATAGAAGAGAACGGTTGGTCGCCGGCCGTCATGCTTGTGAAACAGACAACTTGACCGACCGCCCGCCCATCCGTCACGTCGAGATGTGCGTCTGGTGCTAAATCTCCACCCTGCCAGAGTGACGACAGCATCACCGTCTGCAAACTTGAATCTCCACTCATTTACCCCCAAAACATGGATGATCTTGAACAGCAGAGATTTATAGCTATATCTATATATGTGTGTATATCAAAGACCAAAATTATGATTACTGGAACATGTTAAAACTTAAAAACAGGTTGCCAAATCGAATCTGTGTTTTGTTTTGTTTTTTTTATAGATTTATATATGTGGTGAGTGATATCGTTGAACACAAGACACTATGGGTAGGCCTTGAATGACCTGTCTTTATTGGTTTTAGTAACCATAGGTTACATTTAACTGTAGACAAGTACATTTTCTAATTTACAACCGTTTTTTTGTTTTGTTTTGTTTTTTTTGTTTTTTTTTATAGCTCAGTTTTATTTTCTAGATTTGAATGATTCTAGTACCAGGACGCTGCATGATGGTGCCACAAACCAATATCTACCTACCCGTTCAGAGAACCAGGGATTGATTAAAGTATTACCAGTATGGAGCTGATCTCTCTCTCTCTCTCTCTAGGCGCTATAACACTACTGGGCCACTAGGCGGCAGTGTGGTTCAGCTGGGAGCTCAGAGACGTGCCGTTAATCGCGCAACGTTGAGTTTAAGTTAAATGAAGGAATAAAGGAAATGCTGTCGAACGTTTTTTTTCCGTTTTGAAATTTGAGTCCAATCAGTGAGATGCTGTTAAATCTTTTTCCACTAAAGCCCGTTCTGGTATCTAAAGTTAGTGGTTAAATGCTTTTTTTATAGATATAAATATATCTCCTTATTGGTTACATAATGCTGTTTGAAGTCCAAAACACCTACATTTGGTCTTCATGAGCATAAAGGTGTCTTTGTTGGGAGTTTGTTGGTTTTTATGTTGCCTGGCTGATGATAGATTCACTCATCTAGAGGATAGTTTGCTTCTGAGGACTGAGAGTGAACTTCTGAGTAAACTAACCAAGTAGTATCACCATACCACACCAAGTAATACCAACCTCAGTAAAATGTGGAGATTGGAACTAATATTATCCGCTATATCAGGGCAGGTTTGGCATGGCGAGGTTGCGAGTTGAGATCCACTGTGGTTTCTCTTCCGTCGAGGTTGAGCCAACAACTGCAACTTGTTACGGTGCCTGTTAGTTTTCAATAATATACTTCATGTTGGATCATTTGATCTGGATCAGTCCACACAGTGAGCTTCTTATGGCCTCGAAGCTACCTTGTGTTGTTTTTTTATTCTTGGTTCAGTTTCGGGATTTTTTTTTTTTTTTTTTTTTAAACGTCTCAATCTCCGTTTAAGTTTTTGAGTTGTATAGACCCAACAGGACAACGTTTTCTTGTAATTGCACCTTTGTCGTGATCCATACGCCCGTTCACGGTGCAACAGGTTTCTGCAAGTATTTTTAATCTCAAGATCCTATTATACCTTCATCCTAACCTTGATTGTGATGAGTGAATGTAGTCATGCCAGTTATCTTTGTAAGCACTGTAATTCCCTGTAGAACTGAAATGTAATGTGTGCGTAGGGGTTTCATTCTGTAACTACTGTCATAGTAAACCAGAGACTAATATGTACATAATGTATAAGTGGTAATAGTGATGCATCTATTGTAAATATCATACAATTTCCTAAGATTGTATGGGTTTTTTTGTTTGTTTTTTTCGATGCAGTGCTGATACACTTTTCATGCAGGATTTCATATCTGTTGATATCATGCAATAAAAAGTGTTAAAACGTGCGTCTTTGTTTTTCTATGGTCAGAGTGTTTGTGTCGTCAACACTGATGGCGGCCCTCAGGGACACGGTCATTATTTTACCATCCAACTAGAAGTGCTCCTCTAAATGGGAGTGTTGTTAGACAAAAATGTTTTAAATTAGAAATAAATTGGTAATATCAACTTTTTCAGGAAAAGCAATACTTTCAATCAATGTGTTTATACCATCTATAGATGTCTTATTTTCATCTGTTTAACACTAGAAGCGTCAGACCTGCTGCATCCAATTATTCCGCAATTTTAGCGTCACTTGACCGGCTATACAACAGACAGGGACGTAGTGACGCAACATGGCCGCTAGATGGCGCTTCATGCACAAGGGACGCTATAGTGACGTTCTTGATGAGAGATACAGAGGAGGAGGAGCTCCTCTTCATCAGATATGACTTGTGATATGTTGCATTACATTATGTTGTAAAGGTATTCTTGAAGTAAAAATAATGTGTGCGTGTGATATAACACTAATAAAGCTGTGTTTTCCTACAATCTTTATGCGGCGACACAATAAACCATAATAAACTATGTATCTGAGAAGTCCCATTCAATCTGTGTTGCCAAATCAACATTATTCGTGTGTCTATTTTAGGGTGTAAGTGTGTAAAATATGGTCATATCAAAAGAAACTGCAATGTGATGTGATTTCTGAAATTAATTAAATTAATACCTGATTTCCCTTCTCTTGTCCCCAAAATAACAGTCAAATACCAAATATGTAATATGTGTTCTTGGGCCAAATCGTCAATATTAGTTTACTTGTTATTCTCAGTCTGAAGTTAATTACCAATCCGTCAACGTGACTGACTCGGTTGGAAAAGTCTATTTTTATCCGTTATTATATTGTTTTCATGTTTATATCATTTGCGTTGTACTTGGTGGTATTTCAACTCTTGTATTTTCTCTTGTATCAGTCTATTCATAATGAAAGTTATTAGACACTATGCAATAGGATACAAGATGAAAGTTCGACTTCGACAATATAATCATCAACCAGAAAAAAACGGTGTCAGGATATATGTGTAGGCAATTCAGTTTATTAAACAATCAATTCATCAAATCATTTTAAAGTATTTTCACGACAGGTCAGCAGCCGTAAGTCTGTTTTACGTGGTTGCTGAGCAACCACGTCCTATTTTTAGTTTTTAGTTCAGTTTATGTAATTACGTCAACAAGACGTTATTAAATCTCAGTTTCTCTGTAGTGTCCCGGTGGCTCCTGGATAGTGCGCATGTCCAGTGAGCTAGAAGGTCACTGGTTCGAGTCCAGCAGTAGAACTTTGTTTTGGATGTGATGTAAAATGATTGTAGTTGACATACAAAAGAATCTACTGCAGGACTCGAACCGTGGACGTTGTGCTTACAGGGTATGTTCTTTAGCCAGGAGCCACCGAGACATCTGGAAACTTATGTTTAATAATATCTTATTAACAGGATTTATCCATGTTAGTGTCAGTGGTCACTGCCTGCTTAGATGTCAGGAAAAAGACAGGTAGTGACTCTTCAGCCAGCAGCTGCTGACGCCTCACTGGCAACTACTGGCAACTGGTGGCACATTTTATTTCTTAATATTATTTTTTGGTTTGAGGGGGACGGGATGGTTTTATGCATTTGTTATATGGACAGCGTAGATAAGTTAGGAAAATGATGGTAGGTGACATACCAAAA
>OMKK01045981.1:0-12297 GCA_900302305.1 Polymixia japonica
GTATGTGTGTGTGTGCATGTGTGAGAGTGCTAATTTGACGGCCAACAGATTGCAACACAGCAGGCTTGTACATACATTCATACTGACAAACTGACCGCCAGAGAGAGAGAGAGAGAGAGAGAGAGACACAGACAGATAGACAGAGACAAACAGAGAGAGAGACAGACAGAGAAAGACAGGCAGAGAGAGAGACACGGACAGACAGACAGACAGACAGAGAGAGAGAGAGAGAGAGACAGAGAGACAGACAGAGGTACAGACAGACAGACAGAGACAGACAGACAGACAGAGAGAGACAGAGAGAGAGAGAGAGAGAGAGAGAGAGAGAGAGAGAGAGAGAGAGAGAGAGAGACAGAGACAGAGAGAGAGAGACAGACAGAGAGACAGACAGAGAGACAGACAGACAGACAGACAGAGAGACAGACAGACAGAGAGAGACAGACAGACAGACAGACAGACAGACAGACAGACAGACAGACAGACAGAGGGACAGACAGACAGAGAGACAGACAGACAGACAGACAGACAGACAGAGATACAGACAGACAGACAGACAGACAGACAGACAGACAGAGAGAGAGAGAGAGAGAGACAGAGAGAGATTGGGGGTTACCATATACAGTAACAGATGATTCTAGAAAGAGCCTGGTTTCTTAAACACAGACAAGGAGACAAAAATAGACTTTCTACAAAGGAGTTCACTGACTGGTTGGCGGTGGTGCAGAAAGCATGACAAACTATGTGTGTGTGTGTGTGAGAGAGAGAGAGAGACAGAGAGAGAGAGAGAGAGAGAGAGAGAGAGAGAGAGAGAGAGAGAGAGAGTTTTCATTCAACCCATCATCGTGTACAATATGTGAATAATAATCAATCAATTATATTGCACTTCTCAATTCACAGTAACAAACACTGATAAAACGATACATGATAAAAGTTATCTAAAAGATGACACAGGTGTTTGTTGAATTAAGAGCTTATTAGATCTGTTTGACAATCAAGTTACAATTTATTGGATAAAGTAGATTTAAATCATCTCTATTGCATAACACACGGTCAGTCATTTACTCTAACAATCAAACCAAGATATGATTATTTCCATGTTGTGGAGGGAGAGGAAATTAGTGCCAAGGCCTGGAAAGCAAACCATAGAGATGAATGAGCAGGAAATATGGCGCTGAAAAAAGTCTCTTTCCTCTTCCTCCTCAACAATGGTTTCCTCTCTCTCTCCCTCTCTCTCTCTTTCTCTCTCCCTCTCTCTCTCTCCCTCCCTCTCTCTTCATCTATTACTTATCTTTCTCTCATGCACATTTCTCTTATTCAAGAAACACATAATTGCATTTAAGACATAGTCAGATTCCCTTCAAAGGCCAGGCTTCGATTTGTGTTGTTTCTTTTGTTGTTTTTCTGGACACACGTTTGCTGGAACACAAACATTCTCAATGTACCACTGGAGTTTTCCATGGCTCACCAGCCACAACAGTCATGTGGGCAATGAACTCAACTGAATCACAGCAGATCAGCAGATATTTCCCATACTGGACAAAGTAAGGAAAATATGACAAATGGAGCCAGGCTTTTAATGTTGAGCTTTTAACACACACCATTTCGTTTTTTTGAAGCCAGCCTTGTGTCTGTTTCTGTTTTCTCGCTTAATTTTCTCCTCAGAGTTTTTTTCCCCAGACAGCATTCAATCACTTTGTGTTCGTGCGTGTGCGCGCACACGCGTTTAATCTCTTTCTGTCTTTATTTTTGCACAGTGAGTATGATGCATGCACAAAGAACTGCATTCATCCCAGTAAAATTACATTACTGTAAGGAAATGTAATTTTGCTAATTGTATAGGGGGCCACTGGAGGTACGCTCAGTAAACTATTTCAAAATCACAATTTAATGATAGGATTCAACTTTCTGGGATAAAAGGCACTGAAATGCAAAATAGACTAGCCTACTTTATCATTTTCAAACGGACGGTAGTTTTTTTTTTTCTCCAGTCAGACGCCATAAGCAAGCCTCCAGCGGTCGAGCTCATTTTGATTGGACAGACTCTGCTCCCTCTATCTTAGTCCAGCGTTGCCACAGACGAAAACCCGAAAGTTTTTCTTCCTCCACAACAAAAGTTCTCGTATTTGATTTTATCGTAGACTAATCGTCACGAATACGAGAGTGAACATGTAGAAATGGATTTTATGAAACTGTTTGGCACTGTTATCGCCGTTTTGTTCCACCCAGGATCTGCGTCTAAAATAAATGGTAAGAATTCCCTCACTTCGGACCAACTAACGCTGCGCACTAAAAGTGAAATTCAGAATATGAGCGGATACATTTGCTTGTTTCTTTGTCGTGCTGAAGTACATTCTGTACTACATTTTGTCCCTACTAATGTAGGAAAATTATGTTTTTTTTTATTTCTAAGAAAGTATTGGACGTCGAATAAGCTAACTCACGCACTACTGAGCCACTTGGAATATGCTTTTTCTTTTTTTTATTAGAATATAACAGTGCGCGTCATCTGTACTTTGGCTAATAAACAATATGTTATATAGCAGCCTACTGCAGCCTATATTTTGAAGCGTTACATAGTCATCATAGCAGCACATGATGTCTTGGAAAACCGAGAGCGTAAACAGCAAGCCTACTTGAAATTCAGATCACTGTGATCCGCAGAATCAGATCAAGGAGGAATTGTTTTCATAACAATAGCTTGTTAGTTTGAAACAGATGCATGTAGTTCAACAATCAATCATTGAATAATTAGGCTATTTGTTGTGCAATCAAAGCCAATTTAATACCATCCTTAATAATTAATGCAGAACAATGGGTTCTATTTTGTTTTGTTTTTTCTTTGGGGACCAAGACTAATTTTTCACAATCCAACCCAACCCAAAATTGAGGTTTGGTAAACTGTTATTGTATACCTATCTAACTCCAATAATTTATTTGTTTTTATGCTACTATTCAACTACTGGTTTCATTTCTATCGATAATAAATTGGGAGGGCTTTGTCAACACAACTTGTCAACAGCTTCAGGTCCTGACTCAGACTTTGAAAAAACCCAACCTGTTATAGGCTACATGTTCTCTCACTGATGTGTTAATATCGACTGTGTTGTCCAGGCCAGAGGATCTGCCGGCGGGGGACAGAGCGTCCATGCTACAAGGTGTCCTATATCCAGGACAGCAGGCGGAGGCTAACCTTCGAGGATGCCCGCCAGGCCTGCAGGTTGGATGGTGGCGAGCTGCTCAGCATTGAGACAGAGAGCGAGCAGCGACTGGTAGAGAGGTTCATTCAACAGCTACAGGCTGGAGATGGAGATTTCTGGATTGGGCTTCGCCGGAGCCCGCATCGTTTCAGGGCTGGGACTAGCAACCCAGGTTGCCCATCACAGTACTACTGGCTGGATGGAAGCAAGGCCAAGTTCAGGTCTTTACTCTGAGTGAAACTCATGGAGTGAAACTACTCCTCTGACACATGCTGTAAGAATGTCTTGGTTGTGCCAGTGATGAAAGTTATATAAAGGAACTCAGAAAAGGAACCCTAGCGATAGAAAGTAATTATTATGGCGCTCACACTACCTGATGTTCTACCCAAGCTACCCCTGTCAGTCATGTTATATTATTCATATAACACACAGGAAAATATCATGGCACAAATGTTGTGTAAAGGCCGTTGCTATTTAATTGAGAATACATTAATCAGCAGACACTTTAGTGAGAACATCGACTTCCATTGAAGAAACTTGAACGTGAAATTTGGATTGAGGTATTTATTTGAATGAAAAATACAATGGGACAGGGTATACATGGTGAGGGTTTAGAGCTGTAGACTTTATTTAGAGTTGATTAGAGATTGAAGTTTTCTATTTCCCTCACTGTAGGAACTGGCATTGGGACGAGCCATCTTGTGGTGCTGAAATGTGTGTGGTTCTGTACCACCAGCCCTCTGCACCGCCTGACGAAGAAGGACATTTCCTGTTTCAGTGGAATGATGACAACTGCAACTCCAAGAATAACTATGTCTGCAAATACCCAGAAGGTGAGCCAGTGGATCGCAGACCTCTGGTGTTGTACCTGGCTGTTCTGTGCTCGGAGGAAGCTTTGTCCTGTTCAGGAACCCGGTTAATAAATGTCACGTAATCAGCTTCCTATCATCTCAAGTACATTGTGAAGTTCGACAATTCCTTTCACAAACGAACACCAAACAACTTGGCTCTGATATAATATACAGTATATTATATGTTATCTTTTTTTTTAATATAATTTTGAAACATTTCAAAATATTGCGGTCCATTTTATTTAAGCCCACATTTACATTGTTTGAACCAAATGTGCTGTATAGATAATGATTGATGGATTGAATAAGGTTAACTTACTCTATTACTGTCTTTGTTTTTCACAGAAAAAGTACCAGCATTTACTGAGTCAGGTAATACAGTACACACAGGGACAACAGCACACACATACTGCCCATGAATGTGCGCATACGTTTTCTGGGAAATATACACACTGAGCCAGTGGTTATCTTTATCTTTTCACACTCAAGGTAGTCTGGAGGACATGAGTCATTTGTTTATACTTGGACTAAGGAGATTCAGAAGAAACCGCTGCATCTCTGTTCGTTATCACATCTCTCATTGTCTTTTATTTCCCTTTGTAGCTACATAAAGTGAGACCTCTAGTGGTCAGAATTGGTCAAGGCCCTGGGTCTTATACAACCATATCCCATGGCTGAATACATTATACATTTTTCCTTTTGCACTAAAGACTGTAACGTCTTACACTCTAATTCCACCATAATCATTCACAATTCACTATCACACTGACTTGTTATGCAGACCACTTTTGAGTCGTCTCTACAATGTTATGTTTTGCCATGTAGAATACTACCTGGTTTATCCTAACCCATTAGGAAACAATGGTCAACGCACTCAGTTGTATGAAAGATTTCGACCAAAAAAAAATTCAAAGCTTATTCAACACATGTATGCAGACAAATACTAAAATACATTATACCGTAAAATTTGGAGTTTAAATACATTTAAACAGTTCTTCCCACGTTCCCATTTTAGTATTGTGATCTGTTAGATCTGTAAGTTTAAAAATCCAAAGGTTCAATAGTCTGAGGTTTGGATGAGGAACGTTCTACTCCATGAAGCAAATAGCTTAGTCCTATTGTTTCTGAAGATATTCATCCAGTGGTATTCATCTCTTTTCTCAATGCCCTAGTTCCATCAATGAGGCCAAACCTACTGTCAACCACAGAAAGTGATGAGAAGATAAAAATAGGACTACCTGAATCGTCAGGTAGAAAAGTACTTACTGTCTTTCAGATTTGACGCTTGATAATTAGGTTTAATGCTCTATATGTTCCTAATGAAAGCTAAAAATATATCTTTGAAGTGATAATTGAATCATGAACCCCAGCTATTCACAGACAAAAAGCACTGCTACGTGAAATAATACCAAGTGACATGCTTTCCTTTGCAGTATCTCTGTCAGACAATACCCTGTATGTTTCCTACATCCTTTGTGCCACTATTCCTGTTCTACTGCTGCTGTTCTTAGTAGCCACTGGGTTCCTGTGCTACAAGCGGGTTGCTAAAAGGTAAAAACATTGCAATATAAGAATTATGTTTTGACTAATATCTACCATGCTATTCTACCAGATAAGATGTTACTTTACTCCAAACTCCAAACTAAAACAACAGTGCACTTGTTTTATAGACAGAATTAGTGCGAGAGAGGCACTTCTAGTGGAGAATATGTCCTTTTGTAAAAAAAAAAAAAAAAAAGGTCTATCTTGTGTGTCTATCTGTCTGTATCTTGATAATTGTATGGTTGTAATCTCCAAATGTGCCCTGATTTGACTTGAACAAGGAGCCATTCACTTCACATATGAAGGGACTGTTTTGAGCACAAATTCAATTTGGCATATTTCCTATAAAATCTTTGGACTTTATTATCTCTTTGACACAGCTTATGATTCTGAACATTTCTTAACAAGGGAAAAAAAAGGAATTTTACTTCTTTTTTTTTCTTAATAAAAGTTTACAAAGCTTTAAAGGTGCTACCTGTAATATGTTAAAATCAAATAAAAAGTTGAACTACCACATTGTATCATAAGATATAGTATAATTGCGATCGCCTGAAAGCTTCACCTGTCTCTCGGTTTTGATTGTGCCTCAGTAGCGCTGTTTTCCTCTACGTTCTGGTCTTTGTTTTGCTTTGACGGCCCAGCAAACAGATCATAACATTTGACAACTTTTTTTATTAATCAAAGTAAGTATTTTTCTGTGGGACAAAGTTGTAAATAATTACTGAGCTATATAATGTCATGTCGTCTTATATTCAGGAGGAAGACAGAGACAGATGGCTATCCCAGTGGTCCAGAACCATGGATGTCAACGCCAGGCGTACCTTGCGTCATACAAGGACCTTATGCCTTTAGTGACATCACTAAGCTCCCTCACTCTACTGTGGGCAGCAGCACGTCAGCAGACATAAAGAAGATGTACTTTTGTGCTTCCTCCCTGGACACCCAGTGTGACGATTATGAGAATGTGTCATGCCCACAGAGAGAGAGCGGCTTTGTGACCAATGACATCTACGAGACCTGCAGAGAACAGAACCGGCAGTGCCGCAGTCAGACTGGTTGGGTGGATAATGAGATCTATGGATAATACTGCTGACACC
This sequence comes from Polymixia japonica, assembly GCA_900302305.1. NCBI lineage: Eukaryota > Metazoa > Chordata > Actinopteri > Polymixiiformes > Polymixiidae > Polymixia > Polymixia japonica. The sequence continues at coordinate 6,688 of OMKK01045981.1, forward strand.
TAGCTGGTCTCTGTGAGTTTCAGCTGTCCTCTGACCAGCAAGCTAATATGACTCAGTTGGACACCAGAATGTTCTGTTTCTCCATCCTCTTTCTCTGTTTCTGCTGCTGGTTTGTTGTATGGTGCAGAAATCCCACACTATGTTTCAGCCGAGATGTAGTTTAATTGAACATGGGTCTATCACCTAAGGGGTTCAGTGTTGCACCCTGTGCATCAAGTAGCTGAAGCCCTACCAAGCTGAAATCATAAAATCATAAAATCATATTAATGTAAAGTATGGAAGTTAGACATATGTTTAAACTATTAAAAAATATGTTTTTATTAAGATCCACCAGAATCCTAATCATCTCATCTAAGCTACAACAACACCTTTTTAGTCTGAAATAAGCACAAATAGGCTATCTTAGTTTTGGTAGATTATTGGTGGTGCTATATTTGGCATAGTGGATTGCACATTTAACCCTGGGAGTAAGTGCAGGTTTTGTCAACTCAGGCAAGGTTACTCCTCTTGTAAACAACAAGAAGTCTTTTGCAATCATGTCACCAGAGGTTATGAGACAAATAGATCACTCTGGCTTTCTATTGCCATGGAAGTGTTCTCTTCAGAGTCTACTCTGACCCTCTCTCTAAGCTACAAGGCAGGGTTTGTATGGTGCAACCCCTGTGTGAGGCTTCCTGTTTGGAAGCTGATGTCAGGGAACAGGGACAGTATGTGGAAACTTTGATGACAGAATACCAGTGACCCTGGTAAACCTCAAGGCTGTAGGCTTCCCTGACTCCACCTGACTGTGTGGGACAATCAACCCTCCCAACATTCTGAAAAGTACAGGGATTTCTTGGGAGTGTCCAGTTTTGATTATGACATGGATTCATTCACCACAATTCTGCTCATGCAGCAGTGCACAACATGATTTTTAATAACAGCATATTTCTGTCTTGTAAACGTGTAAAATTATCGTAAATGTACTGAACTGAATACAAATATCTATGTTATTTTAGAAAACAGAGTGGGCTGTGGGTTGGTCACATGGAAAAGCATAGCAAGCCCAGTAAGGAGAGGCTGAGTGAGTGTGTTCTTGGAGGATATAATACAGGAAATGCCAAAAGCACATCTGGAACTCTTACATTCAGGAAGTCTATGCGTGACAGCAGAGGCCTTCAGAGAACTGGCCTGCCTTAGCACTCCAGTGTTTTGTGTCAGACTGTCACTGCAGGAGCGAAAGAGAACAATTGCTGGACCTGAATGTGTGTCCTATTCCAGATAAGACACAATTTTGGTTTCAAGGGTTTCAATAAATTGTGTTTCTGTTACTTACTTAGTGATCTGGATGTATTGCATTAAAGTGTGTGTGTGTGTGTGTGTGCGTGTGTTGGGTGGGTGGGGGTCTAGATCTTAGCTGGAATATCCAATGTGAATGGCTTATTGATAACAGCTTTTGAAAACAATCTTATTTAGTTTCAATTCCATGTTTGTACCAACAGATGGTGCTGTTGTGTAGCTGTTTAGGTGGGTGAAATGTCATTGACGTTAGACCCTGCCATTGAGATTAGTAAAACCCATTGGGAACTATTCAACATTATAGCTCTGGGATAACACATAGATATACAAAATAAATTATTGTTAATGAGTTCTGATTACTTGTAATTATCTATTCCAATATGACACTGATTAAATCCTACTTATTCACATGCTTGCAAAATACAGTCAGGATGTGCATGTTATTGGGTAATTGTTTTGCATGAATCAAAGAAGTATGTCTCCAAGCGCTTTTGACTCAGAGCAGACAAAGGCTTAGTAAGCACCTGCGGGGCCAAACTTCAAAGTTACCTATGCATGCAATCAAGGGCAGGCAAGCAAACAGATTTCAGAATAGCAATTTTACCGGTTGACGTAAGAGGTGGGTCTGGTTGTCTTGGAAACCAATTGGCACCGAAGTGTGGAACGGCTTCGGAGCCCCGCCCCCTGTACAAATACCCCCATGGCTCTGACGTCAATGTACGTCAACCAGAGAACATGATGCCTCCTGCAAGTCAACTCGTGTGCTCTAGCTGATAGAAGGTACCTAAGACTGAAATATTAGAGCTCTATTGTATCGGAGAAACGTGGCGTGACAGCCCTAGGCTTAACAAATGGCCCGCTTCGTATCGATGCACTGAAGGAGAGTGGGGCCCTTGAACATTCAAGCTGGCCGGGCGAAACAGAAATCAACTTTGTCTATTATTAATGGACACATTTCTAGCGGCGGCGGGCGGTTTGTTTTCCTTTCCTCGTTATCTGTAGCGCTCAAGTCGGCGAGCCCCTGTCCCTGCCTGCCTGTCTGCCTGTCTGGCTACCTCCTACTCCTCTACGAGTCCCATTTAGACCAGCATGGTCATGGCTGACAGTCTCCAGAAACCAGTGATCCGGGGTCCGGTCCGCGTGGGCTTCTACGACATCGAGCGCACGCTCGGGAAGGGCAATTTCGCCGTGGTGAAGCTCGCGCGACATCGCATTACCAAGACCGAGGTGAGTCGTTTTTTTGTCTGCGATACTAGTTAGCTTAAAAAGCTAACTTAGGCTACTGTCCAAAAGAGTTACATAACTTTTGTGCACTACTTGACACCTCGGATATGTCTTCGTGTTGTCCACATCACGCAGTGATAGGAACGGCGCCCCGTAACTCGGGACGGTTTCACTACAAGGCGGTTAATATGTTACAATGTTACAACAGAACAGTTGTTTCCATTCGAACAGACAGCTGGTGCGCGAACGACGCTTGATCCTGCAGGTTGGGCACCTACTGCACGTTCACCTCAACCGTCGCTGTAAAGCAACTATCACTGTAAACCAGAGGTCTGACCGTTGTTGGGGGGGATACACAAAATGTAGACGAACGGTGCTTTGTCCTAAACGGATCATCATACACCTGTAGTCGTTGATAATGACCCATGCAAAATACCAACCCCAGAGCCTGGCGTAAACAACCCAGTAATACACTTGCTGTATGTGGGGCATGCAGCATGGGTCGGTGGTCCCGTTATGTAATCCAAAAACTGATGCGATTTAGTGGCTTCTTGTGTCAGCGGTGCTGGGAGCTGTGTCAGTGCCAGGCTCGGCCAGTGCTGTAATAGGAAAGCCAAGTATTCTGCATGCGTGCATGCATGCATGCACAATGATTATATTCAGTTTACAGTCAGCAATGAACTGAGACTCACCTTCACAAAGTCAGTGTTTTATTTATCATGTGCACAGTATAACACAGGGTCATTCTGAACAGTGAAATTCTTGAGACATGGCAAGCAACAACTACGTAGTAGGCATAGAAAAATATGAAGTTATTAAAAAGAGTCACAAATAAGGGCAAGAATAGCAAAAATATACATAACAGTAAAACACTAGCAGCAGTTCCAGATGGGGAATATGGTGATTGCATTGCATGTACATAGGAAGTGACCAGAGCGTCCATTGAGGTGATCATGCAATCAATGTGATCACTGGGATTAATGTTGCTGGTTGAGAAGCCTGATGGGGAAAAAACTGTTTGTGAGTCTGGTAGTCTGCCTGGATGCTCCAGTAGTGTCTACCAGACGGCAGCAACGTGAACAGTCCATAGCCCAGGTGGCTGTAGTCTTAATGTCTTCACTTTGAAGAAATATTGACATAATAAACTCATGAAACTGAACTCTCAGGCACAACAGGGTTGCTACAATAGAAATGGTGCTACGATGTAAGGATTTTGCAACAAATGTGTTTGAAGTAACTGATAGACTTTTCTTCCCATTTCTCCTCCCTAATAAACAGCAACCCTATGACTGATCAGTGAAGGCCTTTATCATCAGTGCTCGGATGTTCTTGTCTTTTCTTGACCAGTAACATTGGATGCCATGACTTTCCATTGTAATGACAGAAACACAGGGATGCAGTGTCATCGCGGTCAGACCGTGTGAGAAGGAGCTATTCTGCTGGAGTCCGAATGCGTGAGAGGCGAGCAGAAAGATGGAAAGCGAGAAACTGAGGGACACACTTTGGCGTATGTCTTTCGTAGTCCCAGCTCTTTGACAGCTAAACACGAGGAGTCTTACAATAAAGAGAAAAACAGGTGCTTGCATTAGGCCAGTCTAGTAGCTTACACCTTTGTCAGATGTAATGGACATACAGTCTAGGAAGCTGCCCCTAGCAGCCTTGCCCTGTTATTCTGGTCAATGCAGCGTCGCAGTTGGTGCAGCTTTAGTTTAGCTTGTTAGGTAGAGGTCACTCATCACTGGTCAGTACAGATAGCGATGATAGCTGCCTGGGTAGACTAGGCCCAAGGCCAGTCTGTGTGTTACAGTGGGCAAGGTCAGGGTTAGAGGTGGCCTATCAACTTAATGTGACGCCATCTGCCTTGTGAATTAGCCCGGGCAAGGAGATGTTGGCCTGGTGTGTCTGTAATGAATACCCTTGCTTAATCACACATGGAACAGTAGACCAGAGCTCTGTGTGTGTGCGTGTGTGTGTGTGCGTGCGCGTGTGCGTGCGTGTGTGCTCCAAGATAGGTGTACCTTTGTATGTGCATAACCTACTTTTTTTAACTGATGGCTCCTGCCTGTGAGACTAACCTATTATGTACATGCTGCACAGACATGAGTTCACAGAGCGTACTCATCATTCTCAACTGGTTCTGTCTGATCTACAGTAGGCCTTGTAGCTCAGCTTAGCTAGCAATTACTTTGCTACCAACAAGATCAGTTCTGTCATCAGTGGAACCGCTGGGCATTTCTGGTCTCATAACATGGTGTATGGGCAAAGTTCCTCTATTTCACCTCAAATAACCTTGTTACCAGCAGAGTTAAAAGAGTGTTATTTGTGTGCGTGTGTGTTTGTGTTTGATTAGTTCTGCTAATGAAGAAAACCAAATATTTCAGTATTGTTGTAATAATATTATATGTTTTAATGCCAAGGACCCCTGAAATAGGTAATATATTAGGCTAGTGATCTAAAAGTTTATTTCCCAGGGGTTTCCACCTGAGAATGGTTCACCATCAAAGATGTCTGTGCTTAGATAGAATTTAGCACAGAATTACATAACTTTCTGTACTGTGGGCGGGGAGATACCACTGGAGACGATGAAAGTTATCATAACATCTATTATTTCATATGGCGCTAACATTAAGTATGTTTAACAAAAGTTCCAACAGGCTAAAGAGTAAAATTAAACCTTTAACATTTTTTAGTTTGAAAGGGGGCACCCTTTCAAACTAACCCCGGGGAGAGGGGTGGTTCTCGGACCCACTTTGAGACCGTTGATTCTAATCAACACAAGAATTCGCTCGCTGCAGACTATAGTGGCGTGATTACTGAGGGGGTTTGTGGCCTCTTGTTGTTTACTCTTTCCGGCTTGGCTCACAGACACTTGGAACACTTCAAATCCTACTGATGAAATGTTGTTTATGAGACGGTCTGAGAGGGACATGGATATAGCTTGTTACCAACCGAACACCATTAATCAAATCCAAGTGGGCTAAAGTTGTGTGTGTGGGTTAGGGTTAGTTTGTGTTTGTGTGCAAAGCAAGTGTAGGCACATCGGCGTGTGTGTGTGTGTGTGTGTGTGTGTGCGCGCGCGCGCGTGTGTGTGTGTGTGTGTGTGTGTAC
>OMKK01045981.1:15349-34522 GCA_900302305.1 Polymixia japonica
TATTTAAGACATATTTCATGATAATAGCCTATGATGTGTAGGATAACCTATAGGCCACCACATCTGCGTTTTGAAACTCCCGGGTTTTATCATCATACGCTATACACACACACACACACACACAGAGCACAAGGAGCATTACGTCATTGTTGTCGCTAAGCAACACAAAGTTTGACAACATGAACACACTGCAAAATATAACAAAAAATTTGGAATGGATAAGAGAAAGTTGCCCATTCTGAAATGGAAGGTGTGGATACATGACGTCCTCTGTGAGAGAACAGAGCACAGACAGTTTTATCAGTGTTGTCTGAGAGCTTCATCTTGATAGTGCCCGTTTCAAGTCATAAACATGGATTTTCAGATACAATTAAAAAAAAAATTAATTTCTCCGTTATTTTGACTTTGGTTGACAACCTGCTTGTGTACGTGTATGTCTTGACAGTTGTCAACCATTGACTTCTTCTGCTTGAAGAACTTGATTTCTTGAACCTCTCTGACGGTTTGATTGGTCTGTTCATCAGAGGGTGACAGTGACATTATGCACGTCATGGCTGAAGTTTAAACATTTTTAGCGTGGAGTGCCCCAAAAAACGCAAGGCAAGTTTGCCGCAACCAAACCATTCCAAACAACTGAAAAAAAGACGCAGCCGTGTTCAGCTGCTCGAGAGCTTGCCTCATTGGTTGGATGGTCACACCACATTGGTTTTTAGACGTCAATTGCAAAGAAATGAAGCCACGGCTGGTACTAACATGTTGACATATTATCTTACTCATTTATGTCTACCAAACATGGGGATTCAATTTGCTTAATTAAAACAAAAAGTTACCTAGTTACCTATCTTACCTAGTTCAGCTAAAGTCATCAAATGTAATACAACATTTTCAATGATTAGAGCTGCTGTTGACTCTTCAGACTTTGAATGGGAAAATACACTTATTGATTAGTCGTTCAGACCACCCACTGCCAAGTTGACCATGAAAGAACAGACTTTCGCACATCTCTATTTTTTACACAAACCATCATTGGAACATGCCGACATACGTAGCTGAAATGTCAGTATATTCCATGTGTGATTTAAAACAGCCCAGAGAGATTTAACAGTAGTAGGCTTTGTTTTATGTAGACAAAATAGTAGCTAATTAGATAAGATTCACTATTAACTCTGTTTAAGTTTTTTTTTTTTTTTTTAACCATAAAACCATGGCACTTTTATACAACCAGATGCACCAGGGACGTTCACATGAATTTTGTGGGACACTGGGCCTTTCAAAGAAACCGTTTGCTGAGGTTTCGGTGCACGCTGTATTGGCACAGCAGCTCGACAAGGGGAGACTCATCTCACCTATTCACCGTGACGTTCTCTATCCACCGCACGGCCGCCCAACCCCCGCTAACTCCTATTTCGGGGTTACTTCTTTGTATTACGTAAGCCTTTGGGTCCCGTTGGTTTGTTTAGGGAAAATGAATGGATCACTCGTTGCCGTTACACAACCACATGGCAGCCCTCCAGCATTTTGCTGTGTAATCACGCTAGCGCGTATCACCGTTTCCAACGGACCGTCCATCTAAACGGCCCGGGTCAGTTAGTCAGTTTCTTTCAGACGTCATAAAACAGAGGGTCCCTTTGTGGGCCATGGGGCAGCATTAACTGACACACGCGTGCGGTACATACTGCACCCTCATCCCTTCTGACACCGGCCTTACCGTCCTTCTGTTTCTTCCTGCCGGCCTGCAACACCTCAGCGTCTTCTGACTCTACAGTTTTCACCTCAGCCTCCTCCACTTTATCGCTGTGGACTACCGAGGCAGTTAGCGCTTGGGAATTCGTCCATCATTTGCGCTCCCATGCTCGCAACACCTCGGTAAAAAGGCTCAGTAGCACGGGGCATTTGAAAAATTAAAATTTAAGGGGCGAGAGATAACCAAGTGTGTACAACCTGCGCCAGCCAAACAGCCTGGCTTTCCTTCGCTAAATCCATGAATAGGTCAGTATAACAGATGGAAAATTGATCATAAACAACCAGCGTGGGATTTCTAGTGTGAACGTCTGGCTCAGCGCGTCTGATTCATCCTCTCCTCTCCTTCTCATTCTTCCCCCTCCGCATTTAATGCTATTCATCTGCAAGTGTTTCTGCTTCTAAATCGGTTCTCTCCTCCTCCTACACAAGCCGGGCTAACTTCGGCACTGTGTCAGGACCGGGAGGTTTGAAGTACCATTCAAACGCGCGCCGCGCCGCCCGTCCACCTCCGTTCTCTTGCATGAAGGCCATTTTTAGTGCTGTGTGCTATTTGCGTCTTTTCCACCGCGTTGGCGGTTTTGCGGACGCCAGTCATCGCAGTGCGGCGTCATTGCGTGCAGTCGTGCGGCGTTTTGCGATTGGTTCCCAGTACCTCTCTGGTCATTTAATGTGTACTGTAATCATTTTGTTTTTGCCTGATCTATCATTCTCTCTTGTGCTGAGGAGTCGATTCTCCCGCATTGTCTGACGACTTGGTGCTGAAAGGGGATTATGGCTTCTCTGCTGTATTTACCTCTCTCTCACCCTCTCTCTCTCCCCCTCTCTCTCTCTCTCTCTCTCTCTCTCTCTCTCTCCATCTCCCCCTCTCCCTCTCTCTCTCCTCTCTCTCTCTGCCTCTCTCTCTCTCTCTCTCTCTCTCTCTCTCTCTGTTTCTCCAGCCTGATGAGACTTTGGAGCCATTCTTTGATTCTCTGGTGCGTCAGACGTCCGTCCCCAACCTCTTCTCTCTGCAGCTGTGTGGGGCTGGCTTTACCCAGAACTACTCCTTGGGCAGCGCTACTGTCGGAGGCAGCATGGTGAGACACACATATACACACACACACACAGATACACACACAAATCAATGAATGGCAAGGTTGAAGCCAATATTTATAATCACCATCCTTGTACTCTCAGATCATTGGGGGAGTGGACCCGTCACTCTACGTGGGAGCGCTGTGGTACACGCCCATCCGCAGGGAGTGGTACTATGAGGTCATCATTGTGCGCATTGAGGTGAACGGGCAGGACCTCAACATGGACTGTAAAGAGGTGAAGATGGATGGATGGATGGATGGATGAAAAATTGAAAGAAAGGATGAGTTAAGAAAAGAAGAAAGAACTGAAGAAAAAAATGAATGAATTGATACATTTTTTATTAGTTGGAAAATCATTCCAATGAAACTCACAGAATGTAGCTGAGTAAATGATAACTTGCTTCTCTCCCCATTTAGTATAACTATGATAAGAGCATTGTGGACAGTGGGACCACCAACCTGCGCCTGCCTAGAAAGGTCTTCCAGGCTGCCGTCAAGGCCATTGAAGCCGCCTCCTCGGTCAGTCCTTACTGCACCATCTCCCCTGTCACACTTCTCTCCCTCTCTCACACTGTCATCTTCACTCTTCTCCACATTCTACTTTTCTCTCCATTTTCAACCACCGTCACCTTTTCCCCATTTTCACGGCCGTCTTCATGCCCAACCGTCAACCATCAGCCATGTCTTGAGAGATCTTAAGTTGTACAAAGATTAAAGAATTCAACGGCTCACAAAACGACTTGCTCTATTAGTTCCGTATCCCTAAGAAAGGATACTATCATCCTCGTGTGTACATATTCCTGTTCTTACCTGAGATGAACATGGCTGTGCACAGGGAATCTAGTGCACAAGGAACCATTGATGTCTTAACATGTGGTCAGACACAAAACTCAAATGTCTTGAGACATCTTGGGATTTTGCAGTTCTCCCACAGAGAGACCCACAGATCCAAGACATGTCAGGACATTTGGAGACATAATCTTTGATGTTTGGCTTTGATGTCTAAAGCCATCTGGATACACAAATTCTAAATGGAATATCTCAAGAGTCAAGGGGAATATCTCAAGAGATTCTCAACATATCACTGCTATTAATGCTACGTCTTCGAGGACATCAACTTGCAGTGTTTAACTAATTTTAACGGTAATAGTTTCCTGTATTCTCCTATGTATTCATCTCCCTCTCAGACGGAGCAATTCCCCTCTGGGTTTTGGCTGGGCGAGCAGCTGGTGTGCTGGCAGGCTGGCACCACCCCCTGGCACATCTTCCCCGTCATCTCCCTCTACCTGATGAGTGAGAATCGCAACCAGTCCTTCAGAATCTCCATCCTCCCCCAGGTAACTCACTCCCACTAGAATGTGGTAGTTTATAAAGGTTTCTCAAACTTTTTGATGACAAGGAACCCCAAATAGATTTACATCAGACCACAGACCCCCACTTAAAAATGTGCCCCAAGAAACCCCAGATTTAAAGATATCTGTTGTTAGATATGACTTAATCGACCTTCCCACTGTGGGTAAGTGAGGGACCAGAGGGGAAATAGCCATCCCTATAAATTCTCTCATGGAGCTAACTTCTAGTGCGCAAAGTAACAGGGAAATTCAAGTACTCCTCATTTTGTTGGGGACCCCCTGAAACCCTCTCAAGGATCCATTTGGGAACCAATGGCTTAAACCAAAATGGCTCTTGACACATCAGTGCAACAATCTGGTCCACATGGCAAGAGTGCTACTATATTTAATGAGCCTAGGTCCCATGGTGAGAGACTACATTAACTTAGTCTAGGTCCCTACAATGATTTATTAAGACTAGGTCTCAGTCAACAGTTACTCAGTAGGGGAAGAGCACTAGTATATTTTGATGACCCTGGGCCCAAAGATGAGAAAATAAATATCTAATTTGGGCTGAAAGAAATTGAAGAACCATGGCAATTTGACACTTCCTGTTTATCAACATCCTGTCACAGGCCAAATGTACAAGAGTTCAGCAAACTCACTGTAGGGATATATTGTTGTTTGTTAATGTTTAAAGCTCATATACAGTATATCATTTTTGTACTTAATCAAACAATTAAATAAAAATAAGACATCCACAGAGATTGTATAAATATGCTGATTGAAAGTATTGCTTTTCCCCCCCAAAAAATTATATTACCTATTTATTTATCATTTTTGTCTGATGGCCCAGCACTACCTGTTGTGTTTTTGTCTGACCGACAACACAGCAACTCTCCCAGTGTCTAGCTGGATTCATTTCAATGTTTTCAGTTCTGTGTGAACACAAGAACCTTCTAGTGGGTAGAAAATATGAAATTCACCTTTAATTTACCTCTCCAGCTTAAAGGGATAGTTGTTTTTTTGGGGGGGGAATTTGGCCATTTTTCCTACTTACCCAGAGTCAGATCAAGTAGCAGCTCCTACTTTTGCTCCTACTTTTCCCATAGACTTCCAGCAATTGAGCTAGGATAACCGCTAACCGCAAGTTAACTCATTCCTTCAAACTTCAAGCATCCACGAGTTTGTTTGATTCTGGGTAAATAAAAAAAATAAAAAATCAAAGGCAGGCAACTGAGACTGTACAAAACAGGCATGTCTTTAGATATTTCTTTAATAACGTTTATTCACATACATGTATCATTGCAGGATGAACGTCACTGTTTTTAAAAGGTCACTCCATTTTGGGTGATTTTGGGATCGATATTTGCAGAGTATAATTGCCCGTAGGATTGCATTGGAGACTAGCTTCCACTATAATGAAGAAATTGATGAGATTTTGGTCAGAGCTGATCGGTATGATCAGAAAAGATAGGAAAATTAGGTCCAGTTCAAAAATGGCCAGAGTTATCCATCAATCAGCACACGTAGGAAGTATGCACAGCCCAGAGACACATAAACAGCCAGATAGACACACATACACACACACACACACACACACACACACACGGACACAGCAAACACAAGGACACACAAGTATGTATAGAGACACATACTCCCCTAACCCCACTCCCCTATCTCTCTCTCTCTCTCTGCCCTTGCAGCAGTACCTGCGGCCGGTAGAGGACGTCGCCTCGGCCCAGGAGGACTGCTATAAGTTTGCCGTGTCCCAGTCCAGTACCGGTACGGTCATGGGGGCTGTCATCATGGAGGGCTTCTACGTGGTGTTCGACCGTGAAAAGAAACGCATTGGCTTTGCTGTCAGCACCTGCCACGGTGAGGAGGAGAGGTTGGAGGAGTGGTGGGCGGAGAAAAGGAGAAGGAGAAAGAGAGAAAGAAGTTGGAAGGGATGGCCACAGTTAGGATGAGGGAGGTGTGTAGTATGAGGCACATTTGAGAACATTTGAGGACATCTAAGAACATTTGACAGAACAAAATGGCAGCTGGAAGCTCTCTGTGAGCTTAGTTCCTCTCCTCCTTGACTCTTAACCCCCATTACCTACAGTCCCATACTGTACTTGAAGAGCATCTTTTCAAACTAACATCTACTCGTACACACATACTGCTAGCGTCAAAGCAGAGGTAACCATGGATTTTTATTGACGTTTGTTAGCCAACTAAAGGAGTTTGCTAGCAAATAAGTAACATATTTGAATATAAAGTTGTTGTATTTCTGAAAGAGTGTGGGAAAAACACCAGGTAACGTTTAACATCCAGAATGGATATATTGCATTTTGGGACAGAAAGACATTAGTTGTACTAATTTCTGTGGCCTAACTTTCTAACTTTATCCCCACCTGTCCTCCCACTATCCTCTGGGCCCCAGTCCATGATGAGTTCCGCACGGCATCGGTGGAGGGCCCGTTCCACGGCGTGGACCTGGAGGACTGCGGCTACAACATCCCCCAGACGGACGAATCCACACTCATGACCATCGCCTACATCATGGCGGGCATCTGTGCCCTCTTCATGCTCCCCCTGTGCCTCATGGTGTGCCAGTGGCGCTTTGCCCGCTGCCTCCACCCGCACGGGGACTTTGCCGACGACATATCCCTCCTCAAATGATGGTGAGGGGGAGGACAAGAGGCATAGGGACTCACAGTTTGAAATGTAGGAGAGAGATTGATTGCAGTTAAAGGTGTATGGTGTCACACGCTATTGGCACTGCTCCGAGAGAGCTTTGTAAAACTCTTCAGGAATATGATGTGTAAAATAGGTGCAGGCATACAGTGAATATTTGGAGAGCGAAGCAGCTCTCAAACAGAAGTGCATGGGTGGATAGTTAATGTTATTTCTGACATATAAGGCAAAGAAGGTCATCCACAGTTGGCTGCTGGATGTTCAAGCAACCTATGCAGATAAGCATGGATATATGGGGACCACAAGAAAGGCCAATGGTAAACAAAAGTTTTAATATTGTTGCTAGTAGTGCTCTAATTGACCTCAGATTGGATTTGAGATTGAATGATATTTCTTTTAGCATTGCATAGTTGAACAGGTCAACATGGTAAACACGTGACCTGAATTGAAATTACCTCCTGCATTGAGATGTGGGTTGCTTTGTTGAGGCATGATGTGTGTGAGAGTGTGTGTGTGTGTGTGTGTGTGTGCGCGTGTGCGCGTGCGTGTGCGTATGCGTGTGTCTGTGTCTGTGCGTGCATGAACGTGAAGATTGATTGTGTAGGCTCGAAATGGGCTTAAGGGTGTTTAATGTGTGAAGCATGCCTGTATGTGTGTACACAGCTGTACTGTAAATGAAGGCTATACACAGAAGGTTTAAATGAAAAATGAAGATGAGAATTATTAAGTATGAATAATGTCGTTGAAAATACACTATTTTGCATATACCAGCAAATAATTCTGCAATGCAACTCAAGTAAGCATAAAACGACTCTTTTGGTTAAATATCTGATTCTAACAACATTTATGATATGTTTAGTTTTATTATATGTAAAACTGAGGCTACTGAATACAGTTACTATGTCTCTTTTTCTTCTTATATTGATAGCTTAAAATGTATTTATTGTACATAGAGTTTGTGCATTCCAGATCTGTATACACAAATTTGCACACATAAACACACACATGCACACCATACACACACACACACACACACACACACACACACACACACGTGCGTGCGCACAGACTTTGCTTTAACCTTGCCAACTACTGCTGCACCATCTAACGAATTGAACACAGAACACGTGATATGCGAGTAAACCAAGACTTTATAGGGCTTCTTTACACAGAAATCTAATTCACTGTCTTTCAATGGGGACCATCTATATAATGGGAAGAGGATAACAGCCCAAAATATGTTAACACAAAAGAATACATCAAATGTCTATGACATGTCTTTGACGGTTTCAACTGTCTCTCAGCAAACTGTAAATAGATGATCTCAGAACTGTATATGAATCTGTCAGGTGCTGGGGTTGAACCAATAAAATTACCTATTGTAACTGTAACATGCAGTCGTGTTGGTTTGATTTCTTTTCATATAGCACATTAACCACTAGATTGTTGTAATCAAGCACACATTAAACTCTATAGATCAGACACATTTTCATGTATTGGTATAAGGAATTATTGATTATTATCAGTTTGTGTGACACTTAAATTAGTTAAATCTCACATTAGAACCAGTTTCATTACAAACACCGTAATAACTGTTTCTCTGAAAACAGACCCACAAGACCAAGGGTTGGCACTCATGGTCCATGGAGGGCCGAGAGTATGGTTTTGAAGGTTTTCATTTCAACCAAATACTACATCAGGTGATTTCAATGATTAGTTGTCATCTCTGGTCCGCTGAACGGCGAAATCACCTGTTCTAGTCTTAGGTTGGACTGAAAACGTCCATACTCTCCGTGGCACAATTGGTGACCGCTGCACTAGATAGTTGTGTAGTAAAGGCCGCCCTCCAGTGGTTTGGTCCAGGTGTGGTACGTCCACGAAACCAATGCCTCTGAACCAATCAGGTGACACGTACGACGTTTTCGCAACTCACGGCAGACGTCACACGTCCGCTTGCGTGACTTGTGTTTTGCGGAAATGAGATGACGAGCTTGCTCGATGTTTAACACCTAGGTTACACAGAAGGGGAACATTTTCAACTGAAAGGTAAATATGCGTGTAACTATAAAATGTACCGACGATAAGTTATCGCCATTACTTTCAGCTTCCGTCATTTATTCAGACGTTGACAATGACAGCTAAGTTAGCGGTTGTTTGATATGTAAAGTAGTTAGCTTTACCTGGAGCCATGCTCAACTGCCAAGTTGTTCTCAACACAAACATGTCTATAAATGAACATGCGTGTTAATCATTTTCACCTCGCTGTAAACAGATGGTCTGTTTTCAGTGCGGTTCGTTCAGCAGATAGCTAGCCATCAACGAGAGCTACTAGCTACATAGAAAATGAACAATCAGCAACATTGCGAGCTAGCTGCCTAATTAGCTGGATTATAGCCAACAAGATGTGATAATTGCCAGGTTTGATAAAGTTTAAATTAGTATCATTATTTATTTAAATTCCGTTAGTATCCACAAGGTAAACTGTTGTGGATATTAGCGTTATGTAAATGTGTTATTGTTGAGGCTGAGTTTTGAGAAGTGAGCTGTACGAAATGACCAACACACCTTTATGTAGGACGCTACTGATGCCGAGATGGAGATGCTCTTTTCGCTTCCCCTCCTCCACGACCGTCAGATACAGTCAGACCTGTGCAGCTGCAGCTGGCAGAGTTTCAGAGTCTTGCTCAGAGACACCCCAGCAGAGTGGATGTTTGCTGTCACAGGCATGCTTGAACCTGGGCCCTCTACGCTATTCTGCTGCCCACTACCCACTTTGATCATGAAAATCAACATTCCCTGCATTTTTCATAGACTGTTAGCTTTGAAATTTCAGTAGTCAACAGGAATCCTGGAAGAGTATGGTTGCTAGGACCACTGATCTTATTCCTTAGTATCACTTTCATACTGTATCTAGATCAGCATGCCTGCTTTTAGATGCTTGCCAAGTGTCTAATGTTGTATCTGTACAAAAACAGTGGTTTTTATCCGAAGCACTCAATATCCATTTTGGGTTAAAAAAAAGTTACCAGATGTTAATAGTTTGAACATTAAACATGAACTATAACATAATATTAATATACTAATATACTATTAATATAAAAATTAGACATTACATCCTCCCAAAGGTTACTATTTTATAGGTGAAGGGCTAAAGGTTACCTTTAATAGTATTCAATGGTGAGTCTTGCTTTGATGAAAGCATCTTACCAGAATAGATGTCAGATTTTTCAAAATGGTGGACATATTGTGGAATGACACTCCAAAGATAACGTTAGTTAGCTCTCTTGGGTAAGTGGACCGGAACACACTAGGTCATTGTTCACAACATGAAGCAGATGTGTTATCTACATGGGGAACAAGCTTATCGGGTGCAATCTTTTTATGACATGTCTTTGTATAGTGTGTGTAATATGAGTGAACACACCCAAAGGTTTTCTTAGCAGTTGACTTTATATGGGCCACTTTTTAGATTTTCAGTGTGTCATTTCAACGCAGGGGTCTGTTCAAAGAAAATAGCTTCCTGAAAGAATATCCCTGTTACTTTGTACAGGTTTGTGGGACACCTTTGCCAGTAGCCTACTTTGTGTTTTGACATTAGCCGTTCCACTGGTGAAATATAGCTGAATGACAGGTCCCAGATTTTAATATGAAATTCTTTATCTACGAATTAAGTTATGTTGATAATAGTGGTGTGGTGATGTTCTCTTTTAAATCAGAACCTCTTTTCTGTTGTTTAGTTAGCTAGGCTACCAGGACTAATGGAACAGCATCTGTCTGTGAAAGCCACTTGACAGTGTGCATACTTAGCCCCAAGGATAGACTTGAGTTGCGATGTGTCAAGGCAGTGCTAATGAAAGATGTACTTCAGCCACAGCCCTCTGAGTTTGTGGTCAATACGATAGCTGGCCTAATGTTGTGAAATCCAGCCACTGCTCTCTGAATACTGCACACAGATGCTGAGGAGCCAGCGAATCATTCTCACTCAACGACTTTTCCTTTCCTGTGCACTTCTTATGTCTGTGTGTCTCTGCCACTCGTGTCCAGGTTGCTGTTCGGATGAAGAGGAGCTGCTACGCTGACGCCGCGTTTGTCCCTGCGTTGCCATGGCAACGTCCTATTTCCCCCCATTTCTCCTCCCGCTGTTTCTGTCCTCCTCTTTACTGCTGGTGACCCTGCTCCCCTCTGTCGCCCCCTCCTTTTTCTCCTCCTCCCCTCCCTCGCCGCCCCCCGCCTGTGGCCCGGGCCAGTCCTGGGCGGTCCGGCTGCACGCCAGCCCATATCAAGAGGGAGAAGATGGGGAGCAAAGCTCTGCGGACCTGGATCTGATAGCCAACAGGGTGAAGTACTTTATGAACACTTTGTCTTAGAGGTCTATATATGTTTTGCTAGTCTAATGTTGTCTAGGCCTGGGAAAAGGATAGCAGTATGCCACCAGTTCCATGTGCACTGATCAACTGTAGGCTCTCCATCCCAGGTGGCAGAACAGGCTGGGCTGGAGAACCAGGGCCAAATTGGACAACTGGAAGGCCACTACCTGCTGTGTTCTGCCGAGCCTGGCCTTCGACCCGGTGCGGAGGAAGAAAGAGTCCAGCCTGGGGAAGTGCTGGCAGCCCACCCCCATGTACTGTGGCATTCACAGGAGAGGCTTCTCAGCAGGTCCAAGAGATCAGTGGCCTTCAACGACCCCCGCTACCCCAAACAGTGGCATCTGGTGAGGCCTCGGACATCTTTGCATCTGTCTCACTCCCACCCCCCGAGTTGTCTGCGTCTAAGCCCGTGTTAAGTTTGGCCCTAGACCTAAAAAATACTCTGATACGTATAGTTAGGTCATTGCATCCAGCCTATTTATTCCACTTCTGCAAACACCACTCCTGTCTCTGTCTGTCTGCCTTCTTTACCTTTCCTTTATCATCCCCTCTTCCCCCAACCCCCCACCCCTTTGCTGTCCCTTGCAGCACAATGACCTCAGTAAGGGTATGGACATCAACGTGACGGGGGTGTGGGAGCATAACATCACCGGCCGGGGGGTCACAGTGGTGGTGGTCGATGACGGGGTGGAGCACACCCTCCAGGACATTCAGCCTAACTACGTAAGTCAAAACTTACGGCGGCCATTTTGAGTTCTGATTCGTCGCGCTTACGGCTGGGTGATGGAGACAGGAGAAATCTGTCTTAACTTCCTATGAAGTTTATATTTCTTTCCGCTGTAAAAAGAACCTAGGAAAAGAACCTTCACAAAATGTTTTTTTCTTTCTAAAATGCAGGATGTATAAGTTGAACGTACGTGTGTTTGTCAGCTTATGGGACAAAACATTCTGTATTATTTCTGTATTGTAAGTTATTCACTGGCCATTCTCAGCTACCTGTATTCGAAGACTTAGCGGTGATACTGTCAGAACATCAGAAGTTCTGATTTGAACCCTAGTTATTTTTCATTGGTATTTTGTTAACTCGGTAATCCTGCCACTTTGATCGCCCCGTCGAGACACTTTCCTAGCCCCTTTCTCAAAAAGCAAATACTCTTTCAGAGTCCAGAGGGCAGTTATGACCTGAACTCCAATGACCCGGACCCCATGCCCCACCCAGACGCTCGCGGCGACAACCACCACGGGACTCGCTGCGCCGGGGAGATCGCCGCTGTGCCCAACAACAGCTTCTGTGCCGTGGGGGTGGCCTATGGCAGCAAGGTGGCAGGTAAAGGAGAGAGAGGGAGTTAACTTGGCTTTATTGTTCAATGCTTGGATGTTTTGGTGCTAAACAAGCTGCTTTTGGGCAGCTCCTATTCCATTCAGTTGATCTTGAAAGAGGCTTTTAGAATTTTTGATCAGTGATCACAGGTTTCAAAATATCCTGCTGATAATCCCCACAGTCTCCCCAGTGGATTAGAGTAATGCCACGCTGGCAGAAGTGTCGCGTGAAGCATCTGTCTTGTTCTCTGTGTTCAGGTATCAGAGTCCTGGATGGCCCTCTGACTGACAGCATGGAGGCCATCGCCTTCAACAAACACTACCAAATCAATGACGTCTACAGCTGCAGGTGTCAAACACTGTCTCTTTGTTCCCATTATTGTCTCCAAGTAGTTCTGTTAGCGCAGGGATTTAAATAAACACTGAAATGTCAACAGTGTTTACAGGGTGCAGGTGCACATCCAGTTTACCACCTTAACTTGTGTTGTTACCCAGCCTGTACGACGAGGTAATTGCATTTTGGCTGGCGATTGAATGTCTGTTTGATTCAGACTGTTGTCTCTTCTAGCTGGGGTCCTGATGATGATGGACACACTGTGGATGGACCACATCCACTGGGCAAAGTAAGAGGCAACGTGCTGACACGCAGAAATCGCACGCAATACTCTCTTTCCCCAGCAGAGGGCAGTGCACTACAGCAGACTAGAGTAGATGGTGTAAAAGTATTGTGTGTACGTTGTGTAGACGTGTAGAGTTGTGTGGGTAGATTGAATATAAGCAGCATTTTATTTCCTTCCTCGGCAGGCGGCACTGCAGCACGGAGTGATTGCTGGCAGACGAGGCTTTGGCAGCATCTTTGTGGTTGCCAGCGGCAACGGCGGTATATACAACGACAACTGCAACTACGATGGCTACGCCAACTCCATCTACACCATCACCATCGGTAATGCACAGGAGCTACGTGTCAGGTGTCGCATGTGTGAACACGCCTCTGTACGGTCACTTGTGTTTGGGTGCGGACACGTGTGTGTAGATCATAAACAATCGTGTGTGTGTGTGTTCGTTCCAGGGGCGGTAGATGAGAAAGGCAGGATGCCCTTCTATGCCGAGGAGTGTGCCTCCATGCTGGCTGTTACCTTCAGCAGCGGAGGGAAAACATTGAGGAACATCGTAAGTCCCGAATGTTCATGCACACTTGAATGCACACAAAAGACTCAAGAGGGTTGAGCAGAAGCACAAGAATGGTGGAGGAGGAAATGAGAAGATGGGGTAATTGTGGTTTACTGGCCTGAGAGACTGTCCTGTAATGGCTGAGGGGCTTGATACGTGCAACAGCCAATTTGTCCGTTACCTTTTAGGTTAAATGTATACACAGGGCCTTAAAAATCCTTACAAAATGAAAATAAGGCCTTGATAGTTTTTGAAAAACGCAACCCCCCCTGCCAAACACACCTTTACACAACTCCACACTTAACATCTCCAACCTCAGCAGGCTTGGCACGTGGGAGTAATTTAAGAGAAAGGGAAACAGAGGCCACAGAGGACAGTGTAGAAGATATGTTATTAGTTCAGTTGTGAAGAGTTACAAAGGTGCACAGGACGAGGCGTCCGCCATAATATTATCTTTGCCCTTAATATGCCGGATGTCCGAGTTGTAAGGGGTTCTGCAGAGAGTGTAAAAAGGTGAGTGGGTTATGGTCAGTAAATACTACGATCAGCATTCCAGAGTCACATGGAAGTAGACATGGAAGTGCCGCAAAGCCAAGATTAATGCCAGCGTCGCCCACGTCAAAGTCACGTTCAACCAGATTCCTTTTTGAAGGCGTGTCCCCAAATAAGGATGAATCATTTCTTATCTGTTCGGCCAACTCGATATGCTTTTCAACAGTCAATTGCCAACAAAATGTTTCACTTTTGTGACCGCGCAGTAAAGAATCATCAGGCGCTGCTACATCCTCCCCCCTCATTAAATGCTGACCACCGCTGTACAAGCAGGCAAAACCGGACACACTTCTGAGGAAGAGGAAGCTGAGAAATCAGACTTAACCTGAGACAATGCATGAACGTAATATGGTTTTAACAAGCTTATGTGGCAAAGTTGGTTCATTTTCCTGCGCTCTGAAGTAATAATTAGATGAATTTTTCACGCAGCTGATGCAGTACAGTATACGGCCCAACAAACTTTGCTTGGAATGGTGACCCCACGATCAGAAACAAAGCCAGTACTTGGTCACCCTCACTAAACCTTTGTGTCACAGAGCGCTGGTCACCTTGGCTTTGTGCATGATAAGCAGATGCTTGGTTATGCTTGATGTTTATTCAAAAGTTCCTCAGACGGAGACTGAACAAAGCTAGCAACAGTAGATATAAAGGGACAGTATTGATCCCTGAGGTGCAATACAAATTAGAGCCTTCCCGCTAACTACCTACCCAGAAACATATTAATCGTAACCCTCGTCTTCATGCAGTTACTTACAGTGGGTATTTCTGCACTAAAAACCACCAGAGTGAGGAAGGCAACTGCACAAACAGCGACCCCATCGAGTCCAGGGATGTACCCCGAGTAAACTGCTCTGACCGTTTTCACTGCAACACTACCAGGAATTTCTGAACGAATCCCAAAGGAGAAATGTTTCTTCATCCTACCAGGGAAAGCTCCAATTCTAACGTGCACACCAACCAATCAACCTGTCACCAAGGCCCTACATTTCCAAAAATGTCTCCAGCCCTACACCAGACAGCACTAAAGCTCTAGTCTAGCCCTAGCAATATGCACAACTGAATGAAGAAAAGTCATAAACCATGCAGGAACCTCAGCCAAACTAACCAAACTTATGTATACACAGACAAACTAATCTCAATCACAACCAGCAGCCAAAACCCTAGACTATGAGGCCTCCCAAAACTAGTACTTAGCAGCTTTAATACCCAGACTACCAACTCAAGTCATACATAGCTAAACCTAATTCACTCTCTGTCCTCCTCTAAAGGCAAGCCCCAAACCTTTACTAGTGCAGATTAGTGTATGATGGAGATGGCACACATAGTACTAACTCAACTCATTTTGTCACCACGTGGCTCAAAGGTATGTGACAAAAGAGGGAGACCATCACAGTCATAGATATAAATATATTGTTATTATTATTATATATATTTGTATCTTTGATCGCAGTGCCCTCTGGAGAAGGCCCACCTACCACCAGCCACAATATGCATCATAGACCAAGTGGCTACCACACACTTCCTATTGGTGTTCCTCAGTTGGATCCAGTTAATTGTACTGAGCTGGTTTTCCAAAAGCATTTCATAACAGAGTTCCTATTGTCATGGATAACCTGGAAAAGACATGGAACAATATAGATTTTGGCAAACCTTGGTCATGGATATGTCAGTATTTGCCATGTCCAGTCCAAAGTCATGGACTTTGTCATCAAATAATGTGTAGGAACCCTGTTATTACTCAGATTGCCTATTTTTTTGTCAGCCTATGGAAGAAAAAAAAAAAAAGATTAAACATTTCAGGCAGATGTTTGGGATCATAAGCCCTGACCAGTAATCACTGGAATTGTGCTGAATTATAGTAGATGTTTTTTGCCAGACCCCGGGAGGAAAGCCAAAAACAGTGAATGTCCCTCTTCTGAGGGAAAAAAAAAAGGATAAAATGACCTTGATGATGTGAACATGTTGCAGCCTTACAATAGACAACCCGCCCCTCCAAGAGACATAGCCAGGAGAGTCCACTAGTGCCTCTGTGCTGTCACTACATAGACAGCTGCCTCAGGATGAGCATGACTAGCTCTGCTGCTCGTAACCCCGGTGGACGTACTGCATGATAGCTCATATCTGTCTGCATGGCTGAGACAGCTGTTGGAAAAGGCCTGTATCACGTCGGTAAACACAGAGGTCCGTGGGAGTTCCTCAGAACACACCGCTGTGGTCCATCTATCATAAAGACTGTCTGTGTTTTGGTCTGTGTAGGTATGGCAGGGAGGAGGCCTGAACTTTGAATCAGGCTGAATTATGGCTGGGCAATAATTCAATATTATCATTTATTGTTGAATCATGTTGTGATGATATGATGATATTGTGATCATACACAATTCTGTTGTCTAAATTGATAACAAGCATTTTATTTTATTTAAAATCAAATTTTTATTTAAAATGTTTTATTTTTATTTTATTTAATTTTAAATATTTTATTGATTTTATTTAAAAATGAACAGAATGAGGTATAACACATTTGAAAGAATATTAGTTGAAAATGTCAGTTTGGTTTTACATCATGCAAAACATTTCCATGCAGTTCAATGCAATGAACATTACATAACGTGTGATTTGTGAAAAGCATGTGTCTAGGTGGGTGGCAAGGGACCAACATATTGCTGCTGTCAAGTGAAAACCTTGTATCCCCAAAATGTTAACTTTTCAACATAGGTGAAGAGAATCTCATTTGACGTCCTGTTACCTGTGCAGTTTTTAAATCCTACCGAGGGGTTTTTGAATAGATTTCGTTGTCCTGCGGGTTGTGAAACTCACTCAGCCCACAGAGGACCGTTTGAACGTCTAATTTAAGTATCATTGTGAAAATCACCAAAATTGGAGACAGAGTCTCCTCTATATGGTTGTACTTATGTGCCAGTCTCTCTCTGGGCAGCGCGAGTTTGACCACGTCTTGTGTCCCGTAGAAAGAGCTCACTACTTCTGAGAGAGAGAGAGAGAGAGAGAGAGAGAGACGAGAAGAACAAAGCTGACAGAGGATAAAAACAAAGAGCTTTTTGTCTTCCGCTCCCCTCGTAAAGTTCACGTCCACCATAAATCCTTCATCTTTATCTTCTTCCACACCCCCCCTCTTCCATTTTCTGTTACCCTGTATCTGTCTCATTTCCATTCATTATATTAGGCTTTTTCTCCTCCGCATCACCCTGTTTTTTGCATTTTGACTCTCTCTCTCTCTCTCTCTCTTTCTCTCATTCTCTCATTCCTTTCGCCTACTTAAAAGCTCAACCTCATGTACGCAAACGGTGTCAACCCCAGGGCGCCCGCAATAAACATGTCATTTTGCAGCTCCACGACACTGGCGCGCACGGTGAAGTACTCTTTGCCGCTAGTCTGGGCACGTAACTTCATGCCAATGACTTTATGTTGAGTATTTGCGGCGGACATATGTGTGCGTTTACGTGCGCTTGCACGTCCGGGAGCGCCTCTCGCTGACCGTTTGCGTTCGGCCTGCTGCCGGCTCGTTTACCGCTCTGTGCGCCGTTTGCCCGCGCATGTCAAACTCATGTCTCCGAGTTTTTGCGCGTCCCACTCTAACCCCTCCGCCCTCCACCCCACCCCGCTGCCCACCTGTGTGTCATTCTGTGTAGGTGACGTCTGACTGGTCCATGCAGCAGGGGACGGGCTGCACCAACGACCACACGGGCACCTCGGCTGCCGCCCCGCTGGCTGCGGGCATGGTGGCCCTCATGCTGCAGGTCCGACCCTGTCTCAGCTGGAGAGACGTCCAGCACATCGTCGCCTTCACCGCCACTAAGGTTGTCTGTCTGTCTGTCTGTCTGTCTGTCTGTCTGTCTGTCTGTCTGTCTGTGAGCGCTTTAGTGTTTATTGTGTTAGTGATTGCACAAGCCTTTCTGCTCTCCCTAAATCCAGGCTAACAACTAAGGGTGACCGAGCTTTTGCAGTCGTAGCTCCTGCAACTGTCTTCCCTTAGTTATAAAAAAAAACGCAGTCAGTGGATAGTTTTAAGAAGTTGTTAAAAACTCACTTGTTTCGTAAGCATTTTGTTTTGTAATGTGTGTTTGTCTTCTGTGCAGTTTTAATGTCTGTATATTGTTATTTTCTGTTTTTAACTTTCAGTTTTATTTTTTATTTCCTTTTAATGTTTTCATTGTACAACACCTTGCAACTCTTGTTTCGAAAGGCACTTTATAAATAAAATGTACTTACTTACTTTATAGTTGTGGCATTCATAGTTGCGGTTTTGGTTTCCTGTATGGGTAGTACAATGGGTAGAGGTTGGCCACACTGGTTTGATTGCCACAGTGGCCAGCGGTGTATGTGTCTTAACTGCGGGTGTGTGTTTGTACAGTGTGACATAACTGCAGACTGGAAGGTGAATGGAGCGGGCTTCAATCACAGTCACCAGCATGGCTTTGGTCTGCTCAATGCATGGAGACTGGTCAACGCAGCCAAGGTACTCTTAACACTAACAGATCTATATAAATAGAGATTTTTGCATTTGCAATGCAAGTCCTGATTCCCCGGGATTTTTCTCTCTCTCACTCTCTGTGTCCCTCTCTCTCTCTCTGTCTGTTTCTCTCTGTCTTAGGTGTGGGAGTCTGTGCCGTTCCTTGTGTCCTACCAGAGTCCGCTATTGAAGGAGGAGGCGTCTATCCTGACCTATCCCAACAAACTGATCCGCACCTGGAATGGTAGTTTGGTCTTCTCTCTCTCTCTCTCTCTCTCTCTCTCTCTCTATTTCTCTTTGCCTCTTTGCCTTAGCTTTCTATTGGACAGTTGCTTGTAGAGTTTACACATTGCAGTAGGTTTCCAGTCCGTCCCTCCCTCCTGACTCCAACAGCCAGTCAGCTGCCTGTCCATATTAGGCAATGTTCTCTGGTTTGTGTGTCCTTGTGTACACTCTGACATGCTGAC
>OMKK01045982.1:0-10778 GCA_900302305.1 Polymixia japonica
CGCCGGTATTAATGTGTATAGACCTATTTAGTTCGCAACCAACAACAAAAAAAGACAGGATTGTCATATTGTGGAAGTTTGTATGTTCCCCTTTAGAAAGAGAGAGAGAGACTGTGTGTGTGTGTGTGTGCGAGCGTGCGTGTGTGTGTGGGAGAACTATAGAGAAAAGAGATTTTTGGTTTACACTGTGTTTGACCCGTTAAATTTGACATTGCTGCATAGTACATAGGAAGGTATCACGATTGAGTTATGTTTTTTATTTTTTGATTAATCATTTTGACAGCACTAATGTCTACTGTATATAGACATAGACAATCATACAAGGGTAATTGTTGCTAAGCCTGCCCTGGGTACACAAATGTTCTTGTCCAGTTTTATTTTGCATCCGTTGCCCTCAGATTCCTGCAACTAAGCTTGCATGTACATTCCAATAAAGGTTAGGATAAATGATAACATGCCTCTGAAGTTTGACTTTTTGCACCATTACAATACTTATAGGCAACTAGTCATCATATCTTCTGCTCTGTGAAACACATGTTAATGCTCAATAGTACACATATATGGTTCTTTAATATATTTGCATTATACTAAAATGCGTTCATTTTCAATGGGCATGTATGCGGCTGAAACAGGTAGCCTATAGTGCATCCCAAATTTTTCAACATTAACATTTTAATATAACAGTCATTATGGCCTTTACAAAAATGTTTTTTTGGGGAGGGGGGGTAGTGCACTATAGGCCCCTGTGGTGCGGCCTAAGCTTTTGTCCTTATTGGCATTTTTCCCCCTTACATTACTTTTACTTTTTTACTTTAAGTAGTTTTGAAACCAGTACTTTTATACTTTTACTTGAGTAAAAAACTTGAGTTGATACTTCAACTTCTACAGAAGTCTTTTTAAACCCTAGTATCTATACTTCTACCTGAGTAATGAATGTGAATACTTTTGACACCTCTGCTCAGGATGAACGAACGCGCGCAGTACGTGGACATACAGGACTTCACGTACAGTGCAAGGGACATGGCAGACATACGCTAGATGCTTACAGTACACATTACATTAACAGTTAACATTTATATATACATTCTATTGTATATGTATGATATGGATATGTAGGAGGTAGTGAAAGTCCAACAGCGCCGTAGACAGGTGTACCAGAGATAGAGATACTCAGTGTTAACCACAATGTTACCAGAGCAGGTACAGTTGCAGGTAAAGATAGAAAGAAAGAAAGGGTAATCATTTCGAGTTTGCATTTAGATGTATCATATTACTCATAAGCCGAGTTTCCACCGCAGGAACCAGGGTCTTAATGAAGTTCCAGGGAGCAAAAAAAGCAGGAACCCGCTCGGGGAGTAGTAGTACTTTGGGGGCGGGGCTTGCAGCGCGGCGCATACATCAGTGGACTAATCGCCTAATCGTCTGGGGAAAGTTCCTGCAGTGGAAACGCGGCTAACAATGGTCTGAAGGAACCTTTTAGTTCCTTGAAAAGTAGTTCTGGGGAGTACAAGTTCCCCAACGCGGAAACGCGGCCGTAGAATGTGAATCCGAGACTCGGACGCAGTGAAAATGAAGGTTAAGATAAAACAGATTGCTCACTAATTGCTCAAAAGGAGCTACGATGAATTGACATGGCACCAGCGCTGCGGCAAATCTACTAGGAAACACTAATGTGCTGTAGATGTGACACAGATGTCCTTTCAATTAACTAATTAGAATGAAGGGGAAAGCATAATGATGTATAGCTGTGTGCGCTTAAAACATCCATGCCTCTCTTCTTCTCTGGCCGTAACGCAAGGCTGCCACTTTTTAAATTGCATGGCTGATGGAGATCAAATAGATCAAACAGATACTGATGTGTAAATGAGGACAGGGATCTACTGTAAAGATGCAAGAAAAAAAGTGCACGATGTTGATACCGCACACTGTGGAGACTGTTACCATCGCACAAACCCGCAGCATGGAGATGGCATTTCAAACGCCTTCTTTTCTACCTTAGGGGGATGTGACAGTTAAAGTTAACGTTCTCTCAAACTAAGAAAACAAAATCCCTTTATATCCCCCTCATCAAGCGTCGCTTTCTAATCTATTCAGCTTCAATTTAAAGTGAATTTTACTCAGGTGACGCAAAATAGTCCACGGCGAGATGCTATTTAAAGTAAGGTATAGTGAACCTAAATAACAGAAAATAATAACACATTTAGCAGAATTACACAAAACAGACGCAACACACGGCATGTAATAAACCACTGAATAGAAAAAAAGAACCTGCGAACCATCAATAATTCAGTGTAGATAGATGTACTGTGAGGTAGGGTGACTTTACAGATCCTACCTTACGGTACACAGTTAATGTGATAAACTGGTGATGAAGTGGTCTGTGAGCTCATAGATCAGACGTTCAGCATCATGAGATCAACAGTAGTAGTTTTTGCATAACCGGGGAACAATTTGGAGGCGGAGTTGACAAACATGACATGACAGAGTTGAACACCAGGTGTTACAGAACCAACAGAAGGATGTGCGGTGATGGGCGAGGACATTAGGCATTATTTTTGCCATTATTTAAATATTGAGGCTACCTCAATTTTCCGTGCAGATAGACATGTCTATAGGTAAACAGGTAAACTATAGTAGCAGTCTGAGCGTCGTCTAAACCTTGGTAATTTTGTTGATTAGATTCACTATCTAGCAGATCGGCCTTCAAGCTCAAAGAGCCGCAGCTTGCTGATAGACGTACACAGCAAAAGCAACTAAATAACTCTTCCCAATTAACATGCATACAATAATTGCAATTTTATGTAACTCGAGTCAAAATAAAAACCGTCACAATCCATCTGAAGGAGGAATGCAGCCTCCCACAGATCCTACCTAGAGTTTGACAAAAGTGTCCGTGTGTGAAGTGACGGATGTGTTCACTGCTAGAACAACACTCAACGAGGAAAGCTAACATCACTAGTGGATTATCAGGTGCACAGTGTACATCAGGTTTAGTTTGGTTTATATGTTAACTGCTAAATGCTATTGCATTAATCCTGCATCCGCCCTGGACCCTTTGAGCGTTAAATGAACTCTTGAGTATATGAAAGACAAAACCAGGGTATGATTAATCAGTAGAAATGAGTAGCTGAATTATTTTATAGTAGAATGGGGCGGCACGGTTTCATCCACTCGTGCCTTTTGTTCCGTAATTCAGAAGCCTTTGTAATTCCCCATAGGAACTCTATTACAAAATATTTGGACCATGCCAAGCGACGTACCACCAGGGAAATGAGTCTGAACGCCCATGGCTGTTGATAAGAGCCCAACTCAACCAGAAATCATTGAAATTATATTCTCTCATTGCACACAAAGCAAAGTATATTCCGCTTTGTTATTGCCGCATTTCTACAGAATCATTTCCACTGAATCCATGAGGAGCAGTTGACCTTTTCAATTAGAAAATGCTGCTGTCAGCAGGCTTTTTATTTTTAACTCTAGACATTTTTTTCAGCTTTTCCTAAAGCAGTATCTAGGTCAGAATACAGTCGCTGCCTCTTTACCACAAGATCCACAGCATTATCTCTGGGTTTGAAAGGTGTATACTGTATTATGTGTCATCGACAATACAGTGTACTTGGATTGAAGGGTTTTCAGCTCTGCATACCGTGAAATCGGAATTGTTGTTTTTCTACCGTACCTCATGTTTAGGTAGAGCAGGAAGTTGTTTACCATCTTGCTCAGGGACTTTTTAGCTGGAGCTGGGGATTAAACCCGTGACTGTAAGATCTCCCTTCAACCTGCACGGGAATTATACTAATTCATATGATTTGGCATTTCTAGATGACAGCTTGACTTTTATGTTGACAACATTATGCTTTGCTTGGGCACAGAGACTCAAACAGACGGGTGTCCTAGTTGCAGAGATAGGCCAAAGAAGACCATTGTCCTTAGTTGAGTCCAGGCCTGTCCATCTGGCGCTGACCGGTGCCATTTCACCCAACGGTTCGGAGACAGAAAATCTAATCATAACACAAAGATCAGTTTCTCAGAGGACTCTGCCGAACGTTACAACACAAAAAGACGGACTACTTAGTTCACTAAGTAGATGACAGACCTCTCCTCAACCTTATAGTGTGTGTATTTGCAGTGCCGGTTTTTGTAACTGCACAGTGTTTATTGTGTAAAACATTGTGATATATCCTACTTAGTTTTCAGCCAGGCACCACAAGTAAGGCTGAGTGCCATGGAATATTATGTTTGGCTACGTTTTACAAGTTGATTTTGTAGGTTGGAAAACGTGTTACTTGACTTCATCTTTCTTGTAATTTAAGGGGTTAGCTTTTGAAATGAGATAAAGTAGCCCAGAGCTTTAAGTTGTTACAAATATTTTTCACCCAAAATGACACTTATGCCCTGCTGGCTCTAAGCCCTCAATATCATCAGTCAAGACTATAATCCCACTGAAATTGAACTCGGATATACTGTATGCCCCCAGTGTGAACTTGATACACTAGTATATAATGGCTGCTGGGATTAAATTAATGGGCAACTGGCCAAAGAATAGCCATCATGATTCACCTGGCTGAAAAAAAAATGATACAATAACTGCTGTGTGTGGGTAAGTCCCCCATGTCAAATATAAGTGTTCTGTGATTGTAGTAGCAGACCAAATTACTTGCTAGGAATATGTTTCATTTGTATGGCTCTTTCAAGCCTAGAGTTCAGGAGCTATTCAACCTACCCTCATTTTCTCCTCTGGGTCATTAAATTCGCTATTGGTCACAGTGAGGGGTTTATCACTCCCCAGGTCCCCACCCTCTCCTGATGCTATCTCCAAATGGCAAGTGGCAATCCATATCATGGGTTCACACGTGCATTCTGTTCTAAAAGAAAGAGTTTGTTTTTTTGTAGTCATAGCTTCAGATAAAATTGAAAAGGGAAATATAACCTTTAAAAAATAATAATAATAATAATAAAACAAATAATAATAATAATTATTATTATTATGACAATAAATAGGGTTGTTCAATTCAGATTTCAATTGTGAATGCCTCATAAATTCCAATTCAGTTTGAATTCGAATTGAAACAGGGAACAGAACTGCAATTCAAATGTGAATGAAAGGAATTGAATGAATTTAAATCTTCTATCCTCTATTCTTTATTACTGTAGGAGTAAACTATACATTTTAATGTGTGTGTAAATCAAACAAACATATCACATCATACAGTAGTATGTACAGTATATATATACATATTGTGCATTAGTTTGACAATAATTGTCCTTAAACCTTTTAAAAACAAACCAACCAGATTAAATGTTTGATGGCGGTGTTGTGAGCGGTATTGTGAGAGGTATTACTTTGTGTTTATTGGATTGAATTTAATTTATTGGCTTGTTTTTTTGTGTATGACTTTGGACTGTTTTGAGAGCCTTCTTTGCAACAACAAATTTACAACAAATTTGGATTACCATTGAGCATGAGGAGGTCTAAGAAGACATCGGTTTTGTTCATTTTGGTGAACCAACACCTCATGGAAAAACAGGAACCATCGAGCCACTTGCAATACTCCCATCTGTAGTTCAATCAAAGTTACAGGCATCTACATGTACTAGTGCAGTGCCCGTTCATGCATGCAACGTGCATGTTCGGCTTGGCCTCCGGTATCGCTGCTTACAGCTTTCTCGAGAACCGCTCATCCAAAAAACTTCACACTCGACAACTGCACTTCCTTGGGTCCTAAGCAATACACCTGCCATGACATAGCTGCGTCCCCTTGCAACGCTAGAGTATACGCCTCATTTGGGCTCAAAAGCTCACACGAACATTTTATGGCCTCAATGAGCACAACCACAGATAGATGCCCCAAAAAGCAGTTTATGGCTGGATTTCATTATGCAATGTTCCACCTTAGAACGATTGGAGCCTTTAAACTACCTGAATTGTGAAATTAATATAAAAATGAGAACATTTTTATTCTCAGGAAGGAACATGCATGCAGGTGCTTGCGCTGCTTCCTCACAGCAAGAAGGTCCTGGGTTCGATTTCCGCCTGTGGCGCTGTTGGCAACGTGCTCAGGTGGGCTATCTCCGGATTAGGGAACCTTTCTGTGTGGAGTTCTGCATGTTCTCCCTGTGCTCACATGGGTCTCCTCCAACATCAAAAAAGGACCCCAATTAAAAGCATGCAGAACTCTCTGCTGTCCTGTCCTGTCCCTGACCACAACACGGATCCATCTGGAAATGGTCCCTTGGCGCCGATGGAAAAAAAGGCTGCCCCTGGAGGAAGAACAGCCATGGTGGGAAAAATGCAGAAACCACATTTCTTCAGTCACCACTACCTGCATGCATGCATGTGTGTTCAGCTGTCGTCACCACTCCCTTCACGTGTGTCTGTGTGTGTGTGTGTGTGTGTGTTAAGTGCGTGTGTGCACCTGCGAGACTAATAAATAATTCTTCTTCTTCTACTGACAATTTGCTGTAACATTTAATTTATTTCAAGTAATTGTATTATTAAAAAAAGTATTACTCAAGGTATTTAATGTTAATGTAATAGATGGAATAGCCAGCTGAAGATGTTAATGTTTTTCCTGAAAGCTGCTATGTTAGGTCTTGGCAGAGTTCAGCTGCTCACGCCCCATGAGGTGAAAGTCACAGATGAACTCCTAGAGACGCTGGAGCTCTTTGAAGAGGCTACGGACCGATGGCAGAGAATGTGCAGAATGTGGTCACAGCAAGCCTTGTCATTACACGTATCCAAGGTGACTCGCAAAAACAAGCTGGCATCCGTGCCGCAAATTCTATTGAGACACGTCTCGCAAAGTTTGAGAATGTAGCCGGCCGTTGCCATTTCTCTAGATTCTTAAGACATGTGTCAAGACGTCTCAAGACACTACTGCGAAGACATCTCAAGATGTGTCTTGAAAACCTGAAGGCTGTCCAGAGACACCTCTTATAGACACCGTAAGACTTGTCTGAAGAAGTCTCAAGACATGGCAGTGTATGGGTATTTTATAGATTTCAGGTTTAATGTATATAAATGCCCTGTAAATTGCCATAAATGCCTTCTAGACAGCAAACATTGCACACAATAAAGACTGCAGTTTAACAAGAATATTTAATCACAAATTTACAGCAATAACAATGATGATACAATAACAATTACATGGTTAGATGGCACTACTCTGGGTGTGAATGTAGGAATTTGTTTGTAATTAAGATGTTGTCATTAGGATTGTGTCTGATCATATTATCAATCATCTCACAGTAGTTGCCATGAGTGTTTGCAGACTTCACATCAATCCCAAATTGCTCTTGAGGTTTCCAAAAACAATTGTGATGCAGAAACCGCCGGGGTAGAAGTGACCCTCCCACCCTTGTATTCTTTACAGCCAGTCAGGACATCCATCTTGTTCAGAGGAGAGTAGGTTGTTCCCTGATGATCTTGGGACTCTCTGAAAAGTGAGAAGTTGGGGGATTATTTGTCAACTGGATTGATAATTTGGCAATATCAGAGCTGGGTCAAACACATATTTGCATTTGAAAATAATGATTGTTTTCTTTGTTTTTTTATTTAATTTAAGTATTTTTTTAAACCATTACTCTAAAGAATGGTTGTCTTTGAATTATTGAAATGACTATTTGAAAAACCAGCTACTTGTTCAAATGATATTTGAAAATACCTCACATATGTATTTCATTACGTATTTGAATTGCTGTAGTTTTGTTATTTGTATTTCAATGTACTGGCTGTATATGACAATTCACTTTTTGCTTTACAACAATGTATCTATGTCTGATAATTGTTGTGTATGTTCCCTATGTGTCTGTTTTTGTATACTGGACCTAGTGTCTGCAATAAAGTAGTGATGATGATGATGAATGGACATGCAGATCATCTGACCCGGTACGTTGGTAAAGAGAAAACTACCATTAAAGACCTGTTCACTGAAAAGCTGATGTCTCTGCCTCTGAAAGTGAATGTCAACTTTGATGAATGTTCTGCCCGACCAAATAAGCTTTCAGAACTGTTTCCATACATGAACAGTCAGTGTGTAATAGTGTAATCTCTTTTAGGGTAATGTCCCTCTTGCTACCATGCTCATCTGAGGAGGCTGACCCATTGGCCTTTTGGAAAGAGAACAAGAGCTGCTTCCTTACCTGGTCCAATTGACATGCCAGTACCTTGCAATACCTGAATTTGTTAAATAAATGAAATAAGAGCCCACTCTTTCGTGTTATGATTATCCAAGCTCATGAGGCATACACAATATCAGTTAAATTCCCCAACAATCTATGGGTATATATCATATCATATAAATTATGTTTAAATATTGTGTGCATGAATATTTCCACAAAACCGGAAATATATAAACACAGATTGTGGCTTTAGAATACAAAATACAATTTTAATCAGGTAGCTAGGGTCTAATGTAACATAATTTTAAGACAAGCACTAAGATATAAGTACAAACACAATGCTAATAATTCTACATTAAACAGAGTACACTGTTTCTAATGAAAGGTTATATACTCTTATCTGGCAGTGACTGATGTCAAATACAACGAAACTCATGTTTTATGAGTTTATTGAAATTGTGCAGAATTTAAATTCAACTTAATTCTACTACTGCTCCACGAATTGAATTGAAGTCAACTCCAAAATTCTGAATTGAGCACAACCCTGATACAAGGTAAAACATCTTTGTATGAGAAAGAAGTGCAGGGCCAGTTATAAAAAAAACTGAATAGAAAAAAGCAAGTGGACTGTCATCTGAAATTATTTTTACACCCCATAAAAGCATGCAAGCACTAGCGAACATGTCACAACCTGTGATTTCAAACTTTCAAGGTCAGTAATTTCATGTACAATTGGTCAAAGGGCATTAAGCAATTTCTGACATTTGTGGCACTGTATTATTACAGGAAAGGCATTGACTGCCTGAAGCAAGATCAACATATTGTTATGCAAGGACGTAGGACATTTTGGTGTGAAAATTTCAGCAAAATCCTGTACCTTGACAGCAATATTCGAATGCTATAGGCTAAAATACCTACATCGATTTTGGGTTTAGTCTATGTAGATTCTTCCTCTTTAACATCCGTGCACCTCATATTATGATGTTATCAAAAAAGTGATGAATATTTGCCTCTGTAATTGAACTGGTTACTTTCCAGGGTTTGATAAGTATCAGTGAGATGAATTGGTTACTGCAACCTAAGATTAGCTCCCACTATGCTCCTATTTTTTACTTTCTCTTTCATTATCTTGTATTTCAGTACAGTTGCTGATGATAGTTGAATATGTTTCTTCTCGTTCTGCACTGAGAATGAATTGTGCAGTGAATTGGCCAAAAGCCTTGAGCAGCGGTAGGCCAATAAATGTTGAATTTTTATGTTGGGGACAGAATTGAAAAGTTATTTTATTATTTAATGAGGTTATTAAAGGCATACTATACAGCATTTCTCCCCACTGTTTTGCTGCGTGTATACAAATGAAAATGTCTCCACCCTGACCAGTACTTCTTTGCAAAAGAGTTGCATTCAAAAAAACCAAAAAACAAACAAACCTGGATCTGGAGGTGCAATTGTGTCATGATAGTAAATGTTACCGCCCAGAAACGTCCCGAACAGTTGTTTACATGTTCACAAAATGCACATCTACACAGACTGCCAGTGCAGCACAGTGAAGATTGAGCATGGTTATATATTTTTTCAAGGCAACACTGTGGAGAAATTCTGCATATGCCTGTATAACTATAGGCTATTGGCTGAAATTAGATAACAGTACTTGTGTGTCTATAATTTTGTTTTATTTGTTATTTAGAAATTTGAGCTGATATTGAGATTGGCCATACAAAGTCTTTTAGACCATGACCTAAATCCAGTCAAAGCATAAACTTGAGCATCACTTCCGTAAAATGAAAGACATTGGTATCCAAAAGACAAATAAATTCAGTACGGAAACAATCACATTGTGGTTTAACCAAAGAAGCACCACAATGTAATTTTACCTCTGTCATCTCATCTCTCATTTTCAAAGTTATTTTCCAGGTTCAGTTACAGGATTTATCTTCCTGTTTTTAAGAACAAGCTACATGATGTAATCTTGCCAAGAACAGAATCAGTAATGACTCAGCAATGTCTGTTGTATAAGTCTAATAATATTGTTACTTCGCGTTACACAGTTTCCACCATGTTCTTAGCTCAAATACAGAAGATGTGAGGCTTGATTTTAGTGTTCAAGACAGTATGTTGTGCAGCTATTGTGTATTAGACTCTTTAATGCTGAGTAAGATGCTGAGTCAGTAAACAAAGTGGATGTTTTATGTTAGCTATTGGTGTCATTTTGTTTTAGTTTTCAACTAGCTACACCAGCCATTGTCGCCAGTCACTTTTCCAACATCTCATGTTGAACCGTGGAGACGGCCCTCACACTCCCCTGGTTCTCCCTTTGTTTTTCTTGTGGTCATAAAAGAGACCAAACTCTCTAATAGCAGTTTTTCCTCAATCGTTTACATTCTCAAAACAGTGTTAAAACCCCACACCATTAACTCATTTGCCCACAACACCATATAATGTCTGATTGCTTTCACACAAAATGCAAATGTAAATCTTGCTAATCAATGATCCTATCTCATACCAGATCTCACTCATTGCTGTTTCACACTGTGATACCATGGTCATTATAATGTACCTGCATTGCTTATTGTTTTATCTTTCATTAATTAATTAGTTTAGTAGTATATATATATATGTATATATATATATATATATATATATAAACTTTATTTACA
>OMKK01046011.1:0-11204 GCA_900302305.1 Polymixia japonica
CTCACTTTTCATTGTTATTGTTAACAAGACGGATGTATTTAATTGTTTTTTTTCTGTAACAGCGGCAGGGGTATCTGTTTTCATTCTTTGTCATTCCTCACAAATTGACCTGTGTAGAGGGGTTAAGTGGGGAGGGGGCAGACACGGCTCATCTTGGCTGCAGGGCCAAAACTGATATCCGCGGTCCAAGGAACAGCAGCCCAGGCGCTGTTTGAACATTCCAAAGGCCCCCTGCAGATTGCTTATTTCACGGCCCATGTGTGTGGTATTGCAGCTGTTTCCCTCCACCGTTGATGTTCTGTCCTGTCCCTTCCCTTCTCTTCATAGACACAACCCAGAGACACACACTATTAATAGCGCAATCAGTTATGGCGCGATAACAGATCGAGCACCAAAGAGCTCCAGAAGAAATTAAAAGCTATTTTGAAGTTAAAAGGCAAATTCTTTGGAAGTTATTATTATTTTTTTTTTCCTGTACACAGGTTAGTATTGTAATCGAGAAGAGACCTGCACTCACTACCGATATGTACACAGGTATTCTGTGACAACACAGAATATATCCAGATATCCACATATCTAGAACACTTTCATGTAAAGTCTGAAGTTGATTTGCATTGGAAACAAGTAAAATGATCTCACCCCATTGGCAGAAACAAGACCACTTGTTTTAAGAAAAAAATATATTTAAGACTCAATACTAGTTTAAATTACTTAAAATGGAGATTATTCTTGCAGTGTGAAAAACATGTCTTGAAACTTTTACAGGCCGCAAATTAAATTGGAGAGGGAGAGCTGTTTCTCGTAGAGTGTGATTTTGTTTTAGCGCTGCTGGGTGTTGTGTTTTGAGTCTGTGTTTGTCCGCTTCACTGTGTATTTGTGTTAGTGTGTGCGCGCGAGTGCGCGTGTGTGTGTGTGAGAGAGAGGG
This sequence comes from Polymixia japonica, assembly GCA_900302305.1. Lineage (NCBI taxonomy): Eukaryota > Metazoa > Chordata > Actinopteri > Polymixiiformes > Polymixiidae > Polymixia > Polymixia japonica. Next base: position 926 of record OMKK01046011.1, read on the forward strand.
AGAGAAAAAAAGAGGGATGTCATCATTCTTATATGCTCCTGCAAACCCATACAACCGCATCTTGACAAACATACACAGACAACACACACACACACACACACACACACACACACACACACAAACAGGTTTTCCTGTGAAGAACAGAACAAAGACTGAGCAGCCTGTGATTACGTGAGGACACATGGCAGGGGAGAGAGGAGGAGGTTCGGAGAGGGACTGAGAAGGAGAGGGAAGAGTGAGGTGGTAGAGAAGAAGATGACTGACTGAGGAGAGGAAGTGTGACTATTTTAGAGATGAGTATGAAGATGAGAAAACAAGAGAAAACCATTCAAGGGGACAGTGAGGAGGAAGAGCAACATGAGGGGAGAGGAAAGAAGGCAGAGTGGAATGAGAGGAAAGAAGGAGGAGTGGAATGAGAGGAGAGGGGAGGAAAGGAGGCGAGGAGAGAGGAAAGAATGAGGAGTGGAATGAGAGGAGAGGAGAGAGGAAAGAAGGAGTGAAACGAGATGAAGGGAGAGGAGAGAGGAAAGAAGGAGGAGTGGAATGACATGAGAAGAGAGGAAAGAAGGAGGAGTGGAAAGGAGAGGAGAGGAGAGGAGAGGAGAGGAGAGGAAAGAAGGAGTGGAATGAGATGAGAGGAGTGGAAAGAAGGAGGAGTGAAACGAGATGAGAGGAAAGAAGGAGGAGTGGAAGGAGAGGGAGGAGATAAGGAGTGGAAGGAGAGGAAAGAAGGAGGAGTGGAAGGAGAGGAGAGTGGCGAGAGCAGAAGGGAATGAAGAGGGTCTGATTAAGACAGAATGAGGGGAGGGACTCTGGCTAAGCTTAAGAGCGGGGGACATACATTAGCAGATGGATAAAAAGGACTACCTGATTTTCCCTTTTTTCCCTTGAGGATATGAAGCCCCATCACACACCCACAAACACACACACACACACACACACACACTCAGCCCCCGGCACTTTGATTGCAGTGCTTCTTATCTGTATTTTTAACCAGGCAGAGCACGGGGTCGTTGGAAGCCACTACTTTTTTTTCCCCATGTTTTTTTCATTGAGAAGTATTTCATCTTGGCCTTTTGGCTGTTTTCCATTTTCTTTCACACACAGGACTCTGCCCTGAAAAAGACATCCCATTTCACATGGTCAGATAAAGGTCAACGTCACTGTGCCTGTCTCTCACACTCCCTCTCACTCACTATTATTTCTTCATCAGTAACCGTTTCAAAAACAAAATTGCTCTGCTGATTGTAATCGTTCTTTATGCTCCTTCAACCTCATTTGGACTTTAATTGAACAGCTCATCCTGATAAGTGGCAGTGTGATGAGTTCAACGGAGGTTCTAGCTCTGTCTGTCAATGAACATGAACAGCCAGCGTGCACCTCTGCCTGGCCACGTTTTACCCACTGTTCCTTGAAAATGATTTGTATTTTTTTTTAAAAGACAACCCCCAGAGAGGTTTGTCAAATGTATTGTAATAATGAGGGGTTGTGCTGTACCTTCTACAACCCCTACAATCTGCTTTTTGTCAATATACGTCACTCTTTCACTACCTTGCTGCTCTTGATCCATAACTTCGTGGTTTTCGTTGTTGATTTTTGAATTTGAGAGTATAAGATGTGTGACACATTTGTCCTATCCACTGCTAAACGCTCATAGTTCAAGAATAGAAACAACAAGGGGTGAATTGGCCTGTCGTCAAAAACAGGGATGGTATTTTTCACCAGGAGAAAGATGAGCAAGTTTCTCAAAAGTTTGTGTACCGGACACCACAAAACCAGAATAAAACAGTCCAAACTGTAGTAGCACTATTTCCTATTGCATAAATGCATTGAATTTGGAATCTAGGTAGCCAGTAGAACCAACTATAGAATAAATTATTATTCAACACTACACTCTTTCAAAAAGCAAAACACTCACTAAACACTAAAACCTAAAGATACTGTATGAAAAAATACGTCTTCTTAAAGTTCACACTAAAACATGTAAAATTATGTAAAAATGTCATGCTGTCAGGAGACATCCACAAGTCTCAGGACGTCTTTCACTGCATATGTATGTGTGTGTGTGTGTGTGTGTGTGTCAGCTCAGACCTGTCTTGTCTCAGAGGGTCTAATTACCAGTGATCTCACAGTTTCAGTGACTCTGTATTTCAAGTGTCTGCTGCCCTGTAGTTGTGCAATTTGCCTCTTTTAGTTTCCTTTGTGCTAATGAAATACAGTGGATGTATCTGATGAGGGAATTTGGGTACTTTGTGAATCACAGCTGCTTTCTTTGCTGCCTAGTAATTTGTTAATTGGACTAATTTACTTGTATTCAAATCAACAAACGAGATTCCCAAGGAGATAAGAGTGAACTGGTTTGCCAATTAAAACTTGAAAGAAATTAATATTAGTAGTATAATACTAATAAAAGTAATACTCAGTTTAGTTGGATGCATTGCAGCCAAAATGTGTAGTCAATGTGATGAAGGGCAGCAATAGTCGTGTTATGTTTTACAGCACAGTCTAGTTTTTGAGAGAAATTGGGTTGGGGAATGTATAGTGACTCACACTACCATGCATTTATAATTGGGGCAGACTGCAAAAACTAATTAACGCCCTCCCCTCCTACTGCCCCTGTCCTCCCTCTCTCATTAAGGAAGGAATCGAACAGCACTGAAATCTGTGAGCATGGTTCATTTTCCATTAAACCGTCATTGGCTCATAGGCTCATATTGAGCAGCTTGTAGTGACAAACTTTACTTAGCTGGGAGGCAGAGCAGACAGATGCTCTCTTTTTCTTTCACTTTCTCTCTCCCTCTCCGTCTCTGTCTCTCTCTCTCTCTGATTAAAAGTGGTCAATGGTCAAACCAGTCAATGACTAATCCAGTCAACAAGGCGAAGCACGTCGGAGACTACAAGATGTGGAGTTGAATTTTCAGTTGAAGCAGTATCTGTTGCCTTGTCTGTCACATTTGGAGCAGTCCATTAGCAATATGCCCTTCGGTTTTAGAGTTCAGCACTGTTTGCAGATACTGTGCATGTGCATGAATGTTGATTCAGTATTAATATTAATCTCCCTCACTGCTAGAAACCACTCTGTCTCGGTGCATCTTTTTTATTACAATATGAATGTTGCCCTGCAAAAACACATTCTCACGCTATGATTCCACTCACATACATCCCTCCCCTCTGTTTCTAATTCCTATCTTTCATGTTTCATGTCTCATGTTTTTTTCCTCTGTCTCATCTTCTGTTTGGGAGAAGCGGTTTGAAAGTGCAAAAGAAGTGGGCTCCCTAAGCTAACAGAGAGAGAGAGAGAGAGTCTGAAATGTTAGCGTCCCAATAGAGAATGGAGAAGCCTTGTTAAAGCTCATATTTACACATTTCACTGGGCACTTGAACCTCATCCCTCAAACCTCGCTTGATAGTTTTATGCAGATCTGTCATCAGGCCTCTCCAACTTTTAGCCGTTTGTACAACCAAGCTGGGTTGCTCTGCTGTTGTGCTGTTGTGTGTAATATGTGCAGATAGGCAGGCGTTGATGGATGGATGAACAATAGGTTTTGTACATGCATAATGGTATCTCAGCCAGCTATCTGTTGTGTACAATGTGTGCAGATAGGCTGGTGTTGATGGAGAGAAAAACAATGAGTAGTGAATACATAATAATGTCTAATTCAGCTTCTCATTATCATCACAATAGAGATGAAGGCAGTTTCAGCTGGTTTTCCATGGTAAACCTAATTTAGCTCCAAACTTGGTTTCTTATCACATTTTCACAAGCTTAATAAATGTATTTTTACATATGGTTGCCTCACGTACTCTATAACCATAAAGATTTTTGTGACGTTTCCAAACACTCAACAACTTACAACAAGCAGCACTGGGTGAAGCAGGGATATGGCATAAACAAATACATAATCTATCCTGTAGCAGAACTAAGTCGTGGCACAATGTCTTCCAGTGCAAATTTAAGGAAACAGATTTACATGATGAGGTTTTGTTCAATTGGAGAATTATGGGACAAGGTTAGGTGTGTGGTGTGGCATGGTTTACCAGTATACTGGTAAAACAAACTCATTGTGGGGTAATTTATTTACAAAAGGAAAAGATGAAGGTGAACTTTTACTCATGCGTCAGGGATGCTCCTGCAAGGTCGTTTCTAGTCTGGGGTTAAGGCACTTAAAGCTTGTTTTGACGTTGTTAAGCTAATACATGCATCCTGGTGCTGCACAATAGGTTCCCACAATGAATCAAGTCCGAAAATGTCTATTTAGGCCATTTATGAGTATTTTGGGTGGAAACTTCAATTTTCTAAGCAGAGCCAAACGTCCCACGTGACATGACAGCTGTTTGTAAAGTTATAAATCCCTCCGAACCCCCTACGCCTGCCTCTTTCCGACTGAGCCAAACAGCCTTTCCATTTTGAGAACAGCACCTTCGCTATATCATTTCAGGAACTGCAGTACTGCTCGTCCAGGGGGCGTTCAAATAACTGCTGTTACTGTTACCGGTGTGCTTTGCTTCCGTTCGGCATGAGACAGAAATAACGACTGGAGTGGGTCTTAAAGAAAGAGTGGAGTCTTCTGCTTGCGGTTTGCTCACCAGCACGATATTCCGTCCTCCATTTGAGGCCACGACGAACCCCGGTTGGCTGCAGCTGTGGCTTTCCATCCGGAGTGGAGTGGAGTCAGGTGTGGGTGACATGGTTTTGGGTGAATTGGCTCCGTGCGTGTGGTGCGTTCACTGGTAACCGCTGTCCGTGGTGCTGAAGAGTGGGTACTGGGTTGAGGGTGTTTTCACCATGGCTGCTGTCCATGGTGCTGGAATTTGGTTGAGTTTGGTTCTGCAGCCACAAGAATCTACACATTGTCTGCCTGCTGGTCACAGCAGGGATACATGACATTACAAGCATGATGGTAATGATGATGACTGCATTTGGGCACATCGTTGATGGAGAAAATTCTTGGCCTTTTTTACATCCTGTATCTGGAATTCTCTCTTAATCCAGTCTTTTTCTTTCTGTCTTTTTCATCCATTTCCCCTTTTCCACTTCTCTAATAATTCACGTTAAGAGAGTTATCGAAAATATACACCAATCAACTGAGCCGTCAATCATGAAGTCAGAGCCAGGCAGATATAACTAATTACGTTCAGGACTTGATGGATCCTTCTCCGAGAAGAGTGGCAGAATTTTGATTTTCCATTAGGCTTATCTTTCCAAACCTCACCAGGCATATATTGATGGGACAATCGATGGGAAGACTCTGGCGTCAAATGGCAGCTGAGAGAGAGAGAGAAAGAGAGAGAAGGTCCCACAAGGGAAACACCTAAACACATTCTAATGGGCCGTTTTGGGATTCTGAAAATACATGAATTATATATTTGCTATGAATTATGGATGGTGATTTACAGCTTACTGCTCATATAGCTTTTAAATGGTGTCAAGGACATACCACTGTATATACCAGATGTTACCCCTACCCTGCAGTTGTTTTCTTCTCCTCACTCCCTCCCTCTCTGTCCCCTCTCACTCTCTCTTTTTCGCTCGCTCTCTATCTCTCTTTCTCACTCTTTTTCATTCTCTCCCTCACTCTCTCTTTCTTGCTCTCTTTCACTCTCTCTCTCTCTTTTGTATTCTCTCTTTCACTCTCTCTCTCTTTCCCTCTCTTTTTCACTCTATCTCACTCTCTCTCTCTCCACACTCTTTCATTCTCTCCCTCACACTCCCTCTCTCTTTCTTTTTCACTCTCTATCTCTCTCTCCCTCTCTATTTTTCTCCCTGTCAATCTCCCTCTTTCTCCCCATATGCCCACTTTGCCCTTGTTCCCTTTCATCTTACAACCTGTCAAATGTGCCGTCCTTAATTACAATAGTCAATTACACAGTATTTCCAGAGGCCAAATGGATTTGATCTGCATTGACCTCATATTAGTCGCGTCAAAAGACAAGAGAGGAAAATCCATTTTCTATGCTGCCTGCTGCCTTTTCTGCTTTCTGCCTTTTTCCGCTGAAAGGATCATCTGTTTCTCGTGTGCTGCGACTCAAACACAAACCGCACGTAAGGGTGTAAACAAAAACCACACACACACACACACACTACCAGCGCTGCGTAAAGTAAAAACATAACCATAACATTGCACACACGAGCAAAGCAGGCCGACATGATTTACTGCTATCTACACGCCAACAGACACAGAGAGTCACGTGAAGCAGGAACATCAATACAGATGCAATCAGCCATCAAGCAGGAGGAACCCCTTTACAAGCCTTTATATACTGACGCACACACATACACACACAAACACACTAACGAAGATTTCATCTCTGTCCGCTCTCTCTCACACTCCATCTCTCTTCCCTCTCTCTCTCTCCCACCACTCTACTGCTCTCTCTATCTCTCCCTCTTTCTCTCTCACTCACATACCTCCACTATCTCAGGTGTCAGTTACTGCTCAGTATCCATGGGGGAAGCCGCTATCGGGGTCTCCAATCTCACTGCACGAGATAAGGGCCTATTGATCTGAGGTTAATGTTAATGTATGGCTGTGGCTGGCCTCCATCTGATTAACTTTGCACACACACACACACATACATACACACACACACACACTATGCTGCAGCTTAGCCATTGATAGAGTTATACCAGGTTGTACTATGTATGTCGTCGTACGGAGGCCACTGATAGATTTTGCTCACGTTTTCGTTTTGGCACCATGTTGCTGCCCTGAATCCAAATCACGAAATAGTTCTCTGCCGTGTTGAGTTGCTCAACATTATTAAGTTAGGTGTATTTAATATGGTTGAGGATGAAGCATGATTGTGGAGCTAACATGACTTTCACTTTCATAATTTAATTTGTCAGTAAGAAAGTTTTTAAAAAAAAAGTTAAACTTTTTTTCTAAAACTACTTTAAATTGTGGTTCAAAGCTCAGTCTGTTAATAGATTAACATTACGTGACATAGCTAGAAATGAACAAGGCACTCTTTTCAATTTATCAAGCTAGCCATTTGAATTGATACATATTTGTGTGATGGTGATACTGACAATTAGAGCAGTAAAAGTGCTCTCCCTGTCACACCTCATGATCATTATACAGAGCAGTCATGTCATGATGGCTGTCTTAAACATGCTGAAGAACTATTTTAGTTAACTTCCAACAAACGCAATCCTAAATAGTTCTTCAGCATGTTAACGCAAGTGCAGGGATGAAACCACGGTGCATAACCTGAGGGGGGCAAAAACACAGACAAGTAAGCCTTCTCTCTTTCGACTTTTGGTCCTCCAACCTAAGACTGAACTCTAGCTACGTTTTATTTCTGGAGATACAACTAATGCTTCAACGCGTCTGAGTCCTCATTACAGTCATTAAGGTACCCCATCATCAGTCTCTTTAGGATGACTGGACAATTATACTGCCACCTGATTAAGAGCTGCAGCAATCACTGCTCATTACACTGGAAAGGTACCTCATTTGGTACACTGTCATTATATCCTTCCAACTGAAATGAATTTCAGTTAGTGCGATGAAAACACATAATGAAAACTCTACTGTATGGACAAGTTCAGCTGACATTTTTTTATATGAATATATTTTTCACGCAGTTTCATATTGAATCGTGTTCAATAACTGGATTTTTATTGGAAACACTTTTTGAGTTTGCATCTTAAAAAAGCAAGCATCTCAGCAAACGAGGAACACTGGGGCCATGGGCGTGAAAAAAACAAAAACAAACTTTAAAATACAGTTACTGTCCTGTCTTTACTGTTAAAGTAAACTCTCACTCTTAACTCACACAAATATATTTGAATACATTTTGTTTTGTATTTTATTCAGAACAGTTACAAAGTGTTCCACTGACAATAAAACAATAATAAATAAAAGCCAGTTAGATAAACAATACAAATGTATGCAATTAATTAAAAACAAAGTCAAATAACTAAAGTCGTACTTCAGCCCACTTCTTTGAAACTTCTGCCAATTCTTCTTATGAATAAATTAATGCAGCAAGAAAACTGCAGCACCCAACTCAACCATACACACACAGACACACAGAAAACCAGCAGGTTAGTCACAGCATGTCTGTCTTGTCCATGTGTTTACACTGGTGTAGGATCCCTGTTCAAGTGTCCATGCCTGTTTTCCTGACACCCATGTAAGAGGCAGTGACCGGCTAATGGCGTTTGACAGAGCAGCAAATTGATTAGGTAACAGATCAAAGGCATGGAGCCAAAATGGTGCCAAAATAATTTCGGGGGAAAGTGAGATTTTTATATCAAATTAGAGCTCTACAGTATACCTAATCTAGTAGACCACGATGAAATCTTGTGACAAAAGCACACACTGGAAACAGGTCCTGAATTTATTTAGCAGCATTTGGGTGTTGTAGTGAGGAGGGAAGACCGCTGTTCAACCTGACAACCGGGGTTCAAACCCCCATCTCAGTTTCAGTGAAACCCCTGCCAGCTCCAGGAGCTCTGTTCTGTAGGCTGATCCCAATGGACATCCCTGTGGAGGAAGGAAGGCAAACTGGAGAATTTCCTTACTGGGCTCAATAAAATGTAATGTTTTTCTTTATTATTATCAAGGATACAAAGCAACAAAGGTAGCTTTAGTGAGGACGATGCAGGTGAATTGGCATTTATTTTTTCCATATTTTTTCCAGTTTGTTGAGCTAAAAAATAGAGCTGCTGTGTTCATATGACCCCAACTAAACTCGGGAGAACTCGCAAGAACTATTAGTGTAAAGTATTCAGTTGTGACCATTTGAAATTTGACATTGTACCACTTTTAAATAGGACATCATAACTTAGGCTATTACCGCTTATAACCTATGGTTTTATCACCTCAGTCTTACTACGAACTAACCTTACAACTTACCAAGCAACACATTATTATATCAGCATAATAGACTTTGTTATGTAGGCCTGCCTGGCTGGTTTGATAGGTATTGATTTGCCATTACACCACTGATAACCACACCTTAGTGGATCAACATAAGCTTCGGGGTTTGACACATAGCTGTTTTGATACATGAGTGTGAGATGTGTGTGTGTGCATACAGCTAAGCATGTATGTTTGTATTTTATGAGAACATGATATGAGTGACTTGCATGTCATTAGATTTTATCACTGATTTTGTAATTGAATTGTGGACATTAGTAAATTATTCAAGTCTGTGTGACCGTGTGTGTGTGTGTGTGTGCGTGTTTCAAGTGTGTATAAATTTAGTGATTTAGTGATTCAAGTTTATGTGTGTGTGTGTGTGTGACGTCTGCTTAAGCTCCCGATGTCTTCCTGCTGTGTGTTTAATGAGGGATATGATGCCTCTGAAGTCTTAATTCAACACTCCTGCTCCCCAGTGTTTTCTCTGCTCGCTTCTAGCAGTCTTAGCACACGCGCGCGCGCACACACACACACACACACACACACACACACACACACACATGTATCAGAGCTCCCAAAGACCTTAAAAATCCTTAAACGTTTATGAATTTGAAAAAATGAAAATAAGGTTTTTGAAAAAGGACATGGTTCATTGAAAGTGCTTGAATCTCCAGTGAAAATTGTGTGCAAAAATAGAAATCACTTACGTGGAATAATGTATAATGCTTAATGCTTTAATGCTTTATAGTTTGATCTGGATGCACCCATATCTAACGTTACCGACCTCCCTCGGTCACGGTGCGACGGTTGCATTGCGTGGTTGAGCGAGGTGCTAATAAAATGGAAATGTCCGTTTACATTTAAGGCTTTCTACTTCTACTTAATTCTATAGTGTTTACTAGTATGGTATAGGTAAACCTTAATTCATATTGCAATTCAGGTCACAAATCAGGTCATATTGAGTCCTTCAATTTGAGGGAATTAGGTCTTGAAAGTCATTAAAAAGTAATTGCATTTGATGTTCAGTAAAGTTTGGGAACCCTGATGTAAACACATTGCACTTTGAGATGTGTTTACACTGTTATTATTTAATGTTTCCCTAATTTGCAGTCCATTTCAGTACTAATGTCCTGGGATAACCCTGGTTTTCATTTCTTTTCACACATAGAGTGCATATAAAGTAATGTCTGTTGTTAGGTAAATAATTGTTTACCAATAAAGACAGGAATCACCGGAGTCTCAGATAATGTACTTTTTACTCATGTAAAAAGGAATCAAGCAAGCACCCGCGCCTCGGTACAAAGTTGATTAGCCTTCGACAGCCCAAACACATACTTTATACAGACAGACACTCACACGTCATAAGAACTGGTATAAACTGGTTTTCACACAAGACACAAGATGCCCCT
>OMKK01046016.1:9635-19771 GCA_900302305.1 Polymixia japonica
GTTACGGGACAGGTCTTTCTAACCAGTAGGCCCTGTCACCCTTTCCAGATCATAGTGAATGTGGTGGCAAAACAAAGACCTGGCCTCTGACGCTCGATCACGACTCCTAAAGTGACAAATTTGATAAATATTAAAAACACACTTCTTTTCATAAATAAATAATAAATCTCATTCATAAATCTCTTTGTTCCTGGTACGTTTGTACTTTAATTTTTTACCAGGGCTTCCTTACCTGTTATCATCCAGCAACAGAAACCCTGTGCTGAGGAATGTTTAAATAAGACCTGTTGCAAATGTTAAAAGTGGCAATCTCGAAGATTTTAATTTAAATTATTGTCTGTTAAGTCACTATCTATCACCAAATGAGGTAACACAATGGTGATTGAGCCTATGGCCCATTGATGAAAGCCCTTGCATTTGGGTGTCTGTGGCAACTTCCCTGCCATGCATTCAAGTCCAATTACACGCCTGCAATTACCGCTTTTCGCCACAGGTGCCGCCAAAGAGAACGAAACAGAGATCTTCGAGATTGACGCGTTAAAGTTTACCCCACTTTCCTAAACTGACCTTCCACTCACCATCATGAAAGTCGCGGTCACAGTCGTACTTGGGTTACAAAGGCCGATGTTCAAAGCTATATTTCACACAGCAGAGGAGACGCGTGTGATTAGATCTGGTCAGAGGAGAGTTGAGACAGGCAGGGATGTTGGGAGAACAGATGGTTGAGAGGATGGAAGAACAGAAGGCTAAAGCTCCGCTATCTGTTATAGTTTCCCAGGCCGCTGACAGGGGCTGTCATTCACTATCTCCCTGCAAATGCATAAGGATCGCTGCTACTACAAGCATACACATAATTCACCGTGTCCCGCAAAACTTGATTCTAACCTCTGAAATCAATCAGGGTAAAAGGAAGCGTTTGGCGAGAGAGAATTCGTCTTTTTCGTCACAAGGCATCGCAGTCGAACGGCCGCGCGGTCTCCGTGAAACGCGGACGCAGAGGCTAAAAGAAGAGGCAAAGAAAAGCTCTGGATACAAGTTCTGTATTAGTACTCAGATGCGCAAAACCCCAAACAGATGATTGTCGTCCAGCTAGGAAATGTACTTATCGGCCCCTTGATGTATGCAAATGTTGTTGGCGACGGTGACATGAACTTCGCCTTGTCTTTCCCCCCCCTTTTCCTCATCTGCAGTAATAATGTCGTCCTTGAAACGGATGATAAGTACAGCCTGAACGAGGACGGCTCAGAATTGATAATAAAAGACGTCAAGAAAGTGGATGAAGGGGATTACACTTGCATCGCCAATAACAAGGCGGGAGAAAAAGCAGAGGAAGTCAGCCTGAACGTGTTCGGTAAGAAGATAACTCTGTTCCCTTACAGTAGCACAGAAGGGGCACTAGGCCTCTTTGTAACCGCCTGGCTCCGGATCTTTGGTTCGTACTTGCTGACATTTATTGTATGCTTTTTTGTGTTTTGCGTGCAGCCTTAATCGTACAATTTAAAATGAAACGCATACTACTGAATGCTAAACAAGCTTAGGACATTAAAAGTTTGCACACTACAGTTTGTAGTCTTGGGATACTTGTACCAGCCTAATGCAATTATTACTTTGTAAGGCTGGAGCAAGTTTATGGGGTATGAAACCATTACTGCACTTGCATTTCTAAGGGTGTTTTTCTCAGTCAAACGCTGTGAGGGTTGAGAAACACAAGACACACACAAAGCATAAGGTACAATTCAATTGTGATCAATGAGACTGGTTTGTAAACATGTTCAGTTTAATAACACATCTTTTGGGGTCTAGTGCAACCTAAGATCACCTACCTGAACAACCAGACTGCCTCAGAGCTGGAGGAGCAAGTCACACTGACCTGTGAAGCCTCAGGGGACCCCACACCCTCCATCACCTGGAGCTTTGGACGTAGAGTCTTCACTGAAGGAGAGCAGGTACTTACACCAGACCGCTGGGGGGGGGGACGGATATGGAACCTGGGATCAGTCTCAGCTTTTTTCTGGCTATCTTCCCTCTACAATGTGAAACATTTAATTAAAATCTGAGGACAGTGGACTGCCCACGTTGAAAAACATTCCAATCAATTGTCCAGATTCTGGCTCTATTTATATCCAGTTCCAAACTCTTTTGTTGACTAGTACTTCAGATGTCCAGCTAGCAGAGTGATTAGAGGACCTATCCCACATTTGTAAGTCAGTTTCCTTGTTAGGTGACAGTATCAACTTGCTACAGGATTAGGTCCATTTCAGTTTCATAGTCAGTTTCATAGATCCGAGGTCTAAAAGGAGTATCAAAGCATTCAGTTCGGTGTTCTGAGTGTTTCAAGGGCGTCTGTGAGAGCGCAGACCTCCTGCAGTCGCTGGAAACTCAGGTACTACTATGTCTGTTTCAACACTATAAACACTATACTTTATCTAGTCTCAGGCTAACACCAGATTTACGACGTTATACCTGATAATTTCACTATCCGTCTCAGAAACAATGGTCTAATAGTCGACCTGCTACTTGAGCTATGTCATAAGATAGATTGCATTAGACTGTTTCATGAGATACTCACAATACGAACGAACAATATGTGGCCAAATAAATACTATTTCTTTTCAGTCGGAGCCACCTGTTCCATTTTCGCTGTTTTAGAAGCTGTCTTCTGTGGCCTGCCATAACCCCCGACCACAAAGCCCCGACTCCCTGTGTAGCGAACGGGTTTACAAATTGACAGCACTCAAGTTTTACTGTGTGTACTCTGACTCACCGCTCAGCCTCGGCTGTTCCTCTCCTGTGCGTCACCTGTTGTGCTTCCCGCGGCGCGGCGAGGGCAGCTGAAATAAATGCACATGTATCACATTTATAGAGGAACATTTTTGCCGAACTCAAAATTAGCGCTTGCAAAAGCATGTTTTTTTATTTTTTTTTTTATGGAATCATCAAAAGTATTCACCGGAGAAAATAATGATTTTTACACTTGAAAAGTGAAAATGAGTTTTACACTTAGGAAGAAAAGAAAGGTTTAATTAGCGCAATTATGTCAACTATTCCTGTGTTAAAAGCTAGGAGCCTGGAGCTCCTCTTTATCTAAAAAAAACAACCAGATTGTTTTGACCTCGCGTATGCTCCCTTGTGGATTTTAGCGTTCCCTTGTAGATATCACATTGTATATTCAGCACCTGTCGTTGCAGATATACTGTAGCTGTGTTAGACCGTTTCATAAGGAAACGGGTGCTTCTTCCTAGGAGCTGCTGCTCAGCAAGAACGTGACATCATGCGAGCAAATGACGCGGTACATGTAACTCCAGGTCGGGGTTATCCTTGTCATGCTCCGGTTTATATCCCTGGTTCTCCGTTCGTGTCCCTCGGGACATTTGAAGATAGCGCTAGATTAAAACTTGGGTTGTTTTTTTTTTTTTACCACGGTAATACGGTGCTCACAGTATGTAGAATATGAATACCCTCCTTGTTAATGTACTGTGGTGTCTCAGTGTGCTGGGAGAGACGATCTCATCTCAACCATATCCGTATCCGCTCTCGTCGGTTCGTTAAAACTGTGTCATTTTGAGAAGCCCGTCCTTTCTGGCGGGTCGGTAGGTTCGGGGAGAACACTACGCGCTTCTGTTTACATCACAACTTATAAAAATCGCACTGAAGGAACGTGTCCGTCACGTCGGCGTGCGCGTCACCAACAGTACATGCGTGTCACGTAAAGGTGTGATATTATTGAAGACGTCTTAAATGCGGTCGCAGGCGCCTCTCGCGCGACAGTACCGAGGGAGAGGCGTCGCTTGCGCTACGTTCGGGCTGAGCTGTCCTACTTTTCTCCAGCGGTGCCGTCCAGCGGCACTCAACTAGGTGAGCAAGTCGGAGAGCGCGCTCACGAAGACGTCGTGCGTTCAAATAAATGAGGAGAAGGCCAGACGTGACAGACGGAGGCAGCGGCGAGCGAGGGAGGATAATGTTTACCGCGGCCTTTCTGTCAGAATTAGCATATCAAAGCCTGTTGTCGTTAGTCAGCCGAGGCTTAATTTGAGCGAGAAACCTGCTTGAACTGGATCCAGCATCTCTCACTTCTGTTCAGACGCCTTTTTCCAGCGGACGAATAGAAATGGTCACATTCACCTGGTAAAGGCGGGCAAATAGGCACGTCTCTTTTCTGGTTGGATCTCCTGGTTTGGGTTCAGCAGTTACATTTCGCTGCAGGCAATGTATACGAGCTGTCATGTAAACATTAAAAACTGCTTCGTAATCTCCAGTCCAAAATAACCGTATTTACTCTATAGTTATGCAAAATACATTTAAAATAAACACGTATTAATGCTTCGGGGCTACATTTCTTGTTGACACACCTCTACCAACAAAACAAACAGGGAAACATACATTTCTAAATTCCAATTTGTCTTTCGTTGTCCCGGGACCGGTGATTGTTAGATATCAACCCTTATTGCCACAGGATCCCTGGAGCCCAGCAGACAATTGACACTGCTAGAGAAATGGACTCTTTCAGAGATGCGTATGTGTCCCGAGGCATCTGTTATTTACAGAAATGCAGCTGTTATCACCCTTAGGCCCTTACATGTAATCTACCATTCTGCTTTCCACTACAGTGAAGTTGGTTGGCCCTCGCTTTCTGTCAAGACAGACCAGCATTGGTATTTGTTTATATATATAAAGCCTTTTTTTAGCTTTTTTTATATCAGCTTACCTCACTTTTAAACTGGAACCTTGGGGCCTCCAACACCTGCTCGCAGGACCGGCTTGTGCACCACGTTCCCCGAGTTGGTTCAGACATCTTTTAAATCCAGTGCCCCTCAGACCCTGAATGATTTACAGTCCTCATTCCGGACTGGACTCAATTGTGCCCTCAGGACAATTTAAATTTACGATATTAAATATTTTGATTTTGACTGATGTCCTTTGACATCTTGTCATTTTGATCACACGTATTTATTTTTCTTCTTGTTTCGATTTTGGTTTTGAACATTTGTAATCTCGGCACCATCGCAAAAGAGGGCTCAACCCTCGATGTTATTGAGAATTAAATAAAGGTCAAAGAAATAAATAAATACGTGTGCACCTGTATAATAAGATACAAGATGGGGTCATTTTAACAGGGCTGACTGCAAAGGAGTTTGAGGAGAACTCGTACTTAATCAGGCATGTTGACATTCTTATTTACAGCATAGGATGTTGCATTCCCACAAGCACACCTTGAGCTGTCCTGTGCAATTACAGTCATCATGCCGGCCACCGAGACGACTCGAGCAAATGGTCCCTTGCTAAGGGGATGTTTGACAGTAACTGTTGAGGGAGGCAAGAGTGTCTGTCGGTCAATATTCCAGCCCAGTTGTTGTTGTTATTCTTTCGTGTGATCCAGAACCTCCCCAGTCACCAGTTTGTTGCCCTATTGATCAGTATAACAATACTGCCAACTATCCACTCACATTTCACAGCTCACAGCTATGACTGCACACCACCGTCCCTGACCGTCAGCGGTAGGCAGGGATGAGGTCAGTGGACGCGGTGAGGTCAGAGTGTTACCACACTGCAACTGCGCTCAGATCAGCTGGCAGTTACGTTTGCATTGTTAGCAATTAGGTTACTGCGATTCCGTTTGGAACACCCCGTCGTCATAGCGGTCGTCTGCCGTCCCGGGCATACACCAGGTGGAAGAGCTGTCAAATGAGAATCCATTCATCTGAACGGACTCCTCATGTGACTGAACTGAAGTCCCCGTAGTCTTTTCCAATTAACGGTGCCATTTATCACTGACAATCGTCAGGAGCAGTCGCGCAGCGCATTCATGGCACCTACTCTAACAACAATAATGCACCAGCAGAAAAGGGACTTCAAATGAGGGCATGAAAAGAGTCTCTTCCTATGTTCACAGCCTGCTATCTTGTGTCCTTTTCTGCCCTGTCAGTGTCTGAGAGTTTTGATTTAATGGTTGCTGTAATCAGAAAACCCTCCGGATGATCTGATAATAGCTGTCACTAATTTCCATTAGCTTACCCAGTCATAAATCATTGGTCAGTTTCCCAGAGATCACATCAATCAGATAACATACGATAGATAGATAGATAACATAGACATATTCATAATCACGTACAATCACAGAACAGTAAATTGACTGACTGGTATTGCCTCTTGAATGTCACAATCCTGTGTAAGACATGAATTGTCAAGAAAGCGCCATTTTTTTTATGGTAGATTTAAGTTAAGTTTAATAGCGTTCAAAAGGTTCACTAGCGTATGACTTTTGGAAGAGATGGTGAGATCAGAGTAAATGTACTTGTCATTAACGGAAGGTAGATGGCACAGTCCGATGTGCTGTGCTTAAATTAATCAATTAATCAAAACAAAATCAAAATCACACTGATTAGCAAAACAAAGTCCCTTTGGCAGTAAGGACTCAGTCGTAATTAGTTTTAGTGCCTATTACTTTTCTTTTCTCTGCAGTTGCTTGAAGGGTGTGCTTTCAATTTCCGTCAATTTATTTTGCAATTTATTCATTTCATTAATACATGTGTAATAATTTGGAATCTCCAATGATGAATTATGAAAAGAAGCTAACCTCTGCCTATAATATTGTCTATAATCTAATCTAACTCTCTACCTTGATTCTGAATTCCTAAATTGTTTTAATAACTTAATTGTAAAACTTTATGATGGTTAGTATTGTTTTTGATTGACTAATATTGATTTATGAAGAACAATATTAATATAATATTTTAATATAACATTCTAATCCTAATTTACTTGATATAAAAGTAAAAGAAAGAAATTCAGTCCTATCCAATGTTCAAGTGAAAGTTTTCTCTAATAGGTTTTAATTTGAATATCATGACATGTCTGCTCTAGTCTGCAGGTAACTTGGTGTTGCATGTTTTTGCTCTTCCTTTTTGTTTATCCATTACAAACGCTTTTTCTCTCCATTGCTGTTTATTTTTTTTGTTTGTTCTGTGTTTATCCTCTCCAGGCTTCTTGGACTCGACCAGACACATATGAGGTATGGCTACTAAATACCGTAGCCTGACTACGTTGCAATAGCTCAAACTTACAAAATAGGCCAACGATTTTTCTTGCAGAGCAGAAGTGTTGTCATCCAGTCCAGCCATGCAGGCCTGGCCCGTTCATTGGCCCTATTTTGTTTTAGATTCTTTTCAAGTTGCAGTCACAGCATCTAAAAGAAGACTTTCCATTTTGTTTTGCCATTGAGTTCTGCTATTTCCTCCTGTTATGGTCTGGTTAATTCTCAGACTTGCCTTGATGTCAGGAAGGAACTTTTTTTGCATAGGATTGTAGGCAGGGCCGTCAGCTCCAAGCAGCTGCAGCTCTGGAACTTTAAACAGCCAACACTGTCTGCTCTGCTTTGGGCCAACCAGGTAGCTGTGCTCCAGACACAACACTAACCTCTAGACCCTATGTTAAGCTTTCATGTATAACATGCTAACTTCATTCACTGCCGACGTAACAGAGATAGACCTGATCAGTAAAATAGCGAATGTAATATACTATACTGAGCTGCAATGTAAAGGTTCACTGTGAAATGGCCACAAGAATGCAGACTTTACAGGATCATTTAAAAACAGCATGTCATGAGAAATAAACCTCCACAGCTAGAAAAATGATGGTCAATGCGCAAGTGTTCTACCAACAACGGCCTACATCATTGCATCACGTGTCACGCGACCTATCTTCTCTTCTTAAACTCGTCTTCTCCTGCAAAGTTAAAGTTAAAGCCAGAGTTTTGACGCGTGGTCAAACATTTCTGTAAGTTTATTTCCATTGTCACGACAGAAGAAGAATTCTTCATGGCGCTAAGCGTCATCTCAGCGTGTGACCAGTGATGCATCGTATCATTGATGGAATACTTGAACGTTTGCCTGGAACTCTAGCTGTGTGACCTGTGGTTCCATGGGCCAGAGCCACAGCGTAGACGTTATAGCGTAGTTATATCACGTGCTGTTTTTTATAATGTGTGATTCTGTGGCATACGGGTGGTTTGGAAGCGCAGTGAATTGGTAAATGGTAAATATTTTCTTCTTATTTTGAATCTCCATATTCTCGTCTCACCACTCAAAGAATATGACTCCTACTTCCACAAAAAATCTATGTTTTTTTTCCTGAAATGCAAAGATTTCTCGCTATTTGCTGATGTTATTGAGGCTATGAAGGAAAAGCATTTTCAGGAACAAAATAAATGAATCATCTACATTCACTTATATGGATGAATTATATTTATTTGACATTGTTTTCCTGATAGGTTGTCCTTGCTTAGCTTTTGTAGACAACAACCTAGTATTAATAAATGCTTCTTTTTTTTTTAGAAAGTATAGTTTTACTGTAGTTTAATAGACTGAATAGAATTGACCTGTAGAGAAATCCATTTGTGTTCTGTTCATGTACAACCGTGCAATTTCTTTTTGTCAGTGATCATTGAAATGAAGTGCTTTGATCGTTCTTTCTGATCTACGTGATATTCTTATATATACATTTATATGTAAAGTATGATTTCCGCTCTCGTAATGAGATTTCTGTATTTACACACAAGGATCCATCTTGAGGATGATGAGAATGGTTGCATACGAGCAGCGTAAAGATATGGAGAGCAGAGGCAGTAATGCAGAGACAGAGTTTAATAAATACAAACACAGGGGAAGAATAACGGTCATGTTCAGACTCAGTGTGGACGCAGCAGTGTGATATTATAAAACCAGAGCTCAGCAAAACATTACAAAATGATACGATACAATAGTATAACCTTAACCGAAGAAAATATAGCAGCCGCACTTGGAGACAAATCTTTTATTTAATTTTTCGTTTGTATTTTAAATTACCACTCGTCTCGAAAGGAAAAGGGGGGCGAGAGAGATCGAGATAAAGACTTTAAGAAGGCGGTCCGCATTGGGCTGTGTAGACAAGACCTTGAGGGCAGGAATAACCCCAAGAAACTACTGTTTTCTCGTGATCCGTGATTAGTATTGGTCAGATTGTGTCTGTCTGCAGACATCATCAATTTTCTGTGGACCTGCTAAGACACTTCACCTCTGTGCTACAAACCGGTAACAGGAAAACTGAACTACAGTAAATAAATTGATGTAGTCTCCCCCGCAAAATCCATCGGTGATGAATGTAATTAAAGAAGGACGGGATCGATCAGAGAAACCTGCAGTAGAGGATTGTATTTTTGACCCTGCTTGCATGGGAAGATAGCTGAGCTGAGCTGTACATTATTATTATCATGCATAACATGCTGCTGTGGGACCAAAGGCCAAGTAGGTATTACACGATTATCCAGCGATAACAATATAGATGAATATGGTCCAACATGATGAACAGGGTCTTAGAACATTGTTACAAGGGGTTTTGTCATGAGAGAGATGTTTTAAACAGCAGTTTGACAGTATGTGTAATGAATGGTATAAAACTAAAACCAATGCAGCCAGATATATTTCCAGACCAATAGAAATATTACCAATTGTTATATGTGCCTTTGTTTAAGTACCCTCTTTGTATTGTATGGGTGAATTGTCAAGAGTAATGCCTACAAGGGCAATGTGAGCAGACCTTGACGTTTCACCTTGTGCCAACCAAGGAGTGTTTCTGTAGATCCCTGCAGGGGTGATAAGAGGAAAGGGCATCCGGTGTGGGTATGTCATTAGAGTTAATGAAGGGGTCAAGCGGGCCAGAACCAAATCCATAGGAGTGATCACACCTGCACTACGCTTTACCCTACATGGTAACACTACATGGTAACACTACATGGTAACAACTACATGGTAACACTACATGGTAACACTACATGGTAACAATACATGGTAACACTACCTGGTAACACTACGTGGTAACAATACATGGTAACACTACATGGTAACACTACATGGTAACACTACATGGTAACAATACATGGTAACAATACATGGTAACACTACGTGGTAACAATACATGGTAACACTACATGGTAACACTACATGGTAACAATACATGGTAACAATACATGGTAACAATACATGGTAACAATACATGGTAACACTACATGGTAACAATACATGGTAACACTACATGGTAACACTACATGGTAACACTACATGGTAACAATACATGTTAACAATACATGGTAACACTACATGTTA
>OMKK01046033.1:0-11295 GCA_900302305.1 Polymixia japonica
TCTTAATAAATGGTAGATCATATGCATAGTACAGTACAGTAGTATAGTAAATGTAGATCAAAGGCATAGTAGTTAATGTGTATAGTATCCGTAGGTCAAACTTAGTGTTTGTGGAGTTAGAGGGTGGTATAGTCAAAGTCATCTATGCCGATAGTGACATGGTCGGACTTCGCGGTCCTGAGCTCAGGGAGAGGCAGTAGGGGCCGGGTGGGCCCGATTGTTGGCCAGCTGGTAGTCCCGGTTTGTATAGTCCGGGGGGTTGTCTGAAGGGTTCAAGTTAGTAATTATTTTGGCGGTTATGTAGGAGAGGTGGTCAACCCAGGTCAGTCTGTGGATAGGCTTTGGTGAAGAGGAAGGTTTTGAGTTGGCTTTTAAAGGAGTCTAATGTTTTGGCTTCTCTGATAGTTGTGGGGAGTGAGTTCCAAGTTTTTGGAGCATAGTTTGTGAAGGCTGCGTCACCAATCTTTTTATTTTGGCTTCTGGTGACCTCTGATGATGATGTTAATGATGATTATTAATTGCTACAACAATGATAGTAATAACAGTAGTAGTCGTCATCAACATTGTAATCATCATCGCAAAAATTAGTGTCAGCATTTTTATAATCAATACTGCAATCAACCTGTTGGTTAGGTTACGCCACTAGTGGTTACCTCAGTTACACCTTATTAACCAGAATGCACCATCCTTACCAGAACACATTGTCTTGTTTTAAGCATATTTGTGCCAATTTAAGTTGGATTGATAAGTAAAACAAGATGCTGACTTGTGCTGCAATAAATTGCACGAATGCAATTGCGTTCCAGCTGTCGCAGTTGTGACGTCTACATCAGGTTATGATGTTAAACTAGATAGCCAGCTATTGCGCAACACCGGACAAGCCGGAAATGGAAATATGGCGACGCCCAGGAACGGCTCTCTCTTGCTTCACTGAGCTACTGAGAAGATCCATAGAGAATGAATGGCGGCCATTTTGGACGCTGTCTCTTGTTATATATAATCTAAGGCTCAAACCAATCACGGATTGTGCCTTTAAAGAGTTGGTGTACAAGTTGTGCAAGCTGCAGCCATTTAAACTATTTAAAACCATTTAATTATTTAGGCCTATATTTTCCCTGTGAATCAGTTTGCAGATACCATGGCTTATGCTGAGTACATCAACAAGGACTGTTTGACCCCTTGGTTGACTAGTTCTGGCCCCAGTTTATCTTTTGTGAAGTTCAATAGTGCAAAGAGATAGGGGTAGGATTAAATAAGTTTTTAACTTCTTCCTACTCCTTTTCGAGCATGCTGGACTCATTCTTTTGTATTTTATTTATTTATTTATTTTTATTTTTTATTTTTTTGTTCCTTGTTATTTTATTATTGCTGTCTCATGCTTCATGTCCATGTCCATGTTCGAAATAAAGACTTCAATAAACAATAAATATTGCCAGCATTAACAAATGTGCTGTATTATTTGTCATAGGTATATTATCCACAAGGATAACTGCAGAAACCCAGTTTGACCTCCACCTCCTCTGTATGTTATCATCATTTTTTATCATCATGAATGAAAAGTCAGTAGTATAAAGAAAGCAGCCCCTTTCACATTTATGTTTGAATATTGATGACTGGGGGATTCTGGATTGGATGTAGGCTAATATATATATCGCCACTAGGTGGTAGACTGTCATCAGAAACTAACACTACTCTGTGTAGAACATCATTTGACATCAAATTCTATTCTGAAAATACTCTATGATGTTAAAGTCATTCATAAACCAATTATAAACTAATTGGACTGGCAGAGCAAGTGGTCTAAAGTAGGAAATCCCAATTATCCTCATTTCACATGCACAGGTGTTGGTAAGGAGTTCTTAAGGGGACAGTAACATCTGCAGCCTCACTGTTCTTGGCAGGGCTGTAGCTTTGTGAATCTTCGTCTCAAGTCTTGAGACTCAGAGTCATGTACACCCAGTCTCGTTCTTGACTTGGATTCAACTAAGTTGGTTGTGACCAGCTCTGGTTATAGGCTGCTGAGGTGTAAACATTGGCCATGTTTGTCATCCAGCAGTTTACACAGGGTTATTTGCGAAAGGACATACATTTCCCTGACCTGAAGTGCCTCCCTGTTTCCGTTTCATCTGAACTGAATAATCACGATCTTCAGGTTGAGCACAATGGCCTCTACAGCCACTCTAGGCTCTGGCCAATAAACCACTAGACACTTTTAGGTCTCAGGCTTTTTTCCCCCCTATGGTCTGAACAGGCTAATTCATGGCGGACAGGCAAAGCATAACCTCCTGTTAGAGCAGAGTGTGATAAATCACTGTGATAAATCACTGACGTGGTACAAGAGGGCAGGAGAGCATTAGAGTACATGCTATTGAGTGAGAGGGTATGAAAGGTGAATGGATATCTGGTCATGCAATACATTCATCTTAAGAGTGCAAACCCTCCAGTATGTATCAGTCCATGTTGTACAATATCTTATTATTAGCTATCTAAAAACAAGAACATATATTTTTTCCAGTCTTTTACTCTAAGACCCCAACAGATGGTTACCATTTAATTACTGTAGTTATTATTATTTACTATGGTTATTATTACTCTGTTTTGCCAACAAGTTTAAATAATCAAAAGCTAAGCTCAGCTACCTGGATTTTTTGGGTAATTTATTTTCTGTTATACAGCACAAATCAACCAAAGATGGCAATATTGTTGCCACTCTGTTTTGTGTTCCCATTACATAGTTCATAAATAAAGAATCAGAATAGCCTCTGAGAGCAGCACGATTAATCTTCCTTGCCCTCCCACACTTTCCATCTATTCTCTTAAATAGGCAGGTCTGAAATAAATATTTTTGTGATTGCTCCTTCTGGGATTCTGAGCACATCGTGCCCATCTACTGAATGTATTCCCAGATATCGACCCTCTTTTCTTCATACATGACTTCCACACCAGCCCCCACTGGCCCTATCTGACCTTTCTCTGTTAATACCGTTCTTTGATAGCTGAAAGAGTTAAAAACTGCGTATGACAAGAGAAAGACATTGAGAGAGACCCAAATCAATTTCAGTTATATGCAGTAAACAACTGATAGATAAAAGGTAGGGAGCATAGAATTACATTCAGATTAAATATCCCCTTAGGCACCCAATAATGGAAATGAAAATACACTTGTTTTCTTTGATAAAGAATTAATTTACTTATTCATAGGAGCAGTATAGGTAACATCAGAAAGTTTGACTGTCAGCGCTGGTTTTCAATCTACCAAAATATTGAGCATCTTATTTCAAATAGCCTACATATCCATACAAATCTTTCAGTGGATTGCTTGTTCTCTTGCAGTAATGTACTCCTCATCATATACAAGATGTGCTACAGTAGGTTGACCTCTTGAGAACCAGCGGTTTCAATCAGAAAGTAGAGGAAGAGAAGAGGCACCCCTGTTGTGTGCTATCACACATAACCAACCTGTGTTGAGATAGGACAGCACTGTTGTGACAGGTAAACATAGGGCTTCGTAGCCACTAACGGATCCATTATTTACAGGGGTTTGGGGCTAAACAAGGTTTCTTGGTCACACCTCTGTGCTTAAGATGAGTGGGGTTATATAATGACTCTCTTTTCATTACTGAAAAGAGAAGGATGATAGAAAAATGTGATACAGTATCTCTGTTTTTCCCCTCTAAATTTCACCCAAGATTGTTTGCAATTTGGAGACATGTTGTTATTGTCCACCACACAGATGAAACATATTACCAACAACATCTAGTCCAAATTACAAGCAGCCAATGAAAAAAACCACAAAGTAATCTGATTCCATCTATAAAAAAAGTCCATCTCGAAGAAGTTTTGTGTAATTCTTAATTTTACTCCCCCGATATCCACATTTAATCAGGTGACACATTCTGACCTCTGGTCTGTACTTTTGAAAGCATTTAACCCAGAGGCAACAGGTAAGAATAATCAGTGGAGACAATATTGATATTTGTTGTGCTGTTACTTTGGTCTTAAAGTGGCAATCTTGAAGATCTCTTTAAAATGTAATCACGATGTTGTGAAAACGATAATCATGAAATAATATTTCATAATAAATAGTTGAATATTATTTAATTATTGACATTTTAAACAATGAATTGTAAATATGTCCACTTGCATTTATTTATGTATTTATTGATATATTTATTTATTTCACAAGGAATATTTATTTATTTAATTTTGGCACATTTGGTCCCTCATATTGAAAGGAGTTAACTTAACATTGTCTAAGATATAACTTCCTGCATACATTTCAAAATAATGGGTTAAAAAGTACAGGTTGAGCTAATTCTGATAGTCCATCCATGAATTCAGGATTGTTAAAAAAACCCCAAATCTGTTGTGATCATCATAGAGTTAACTACATCCTCATCCCATTTGTAAGACCCCAAAACTACTCCTGTTCCTCAAAAAAAGAATAGAAAAATATGACTGAATGACAGATCTCCACAATCACACACAGTATGTGTTTCTCACATGAACGATTTTTCATATATGATCTCACGTGTCTCACTCATCATGTCTTGCAAATCATTTTATGAACACAAAAGGGATCAAGGATTGTTCACGTCAGCAGCTGTCAATGTGTTCCAGGTTACTATACTTTCACCCACCAGGAACCTTGATTGAATAGGCGCAAGATTAAAGCAACAGGAAATTGTTGGAAATGGCCTTCTGCATGCTAATGTGATTGACTGACTAATCTAGTCGTGGTTCAGCTCTGGGCAGTGTGTCTTTATTCACACTGTAGAGGGGCAATGCTGGACTACAGCTGGAATGAGCCTGTGCTTTCTTCAATCAGATACAACTCCTGCCAAAATTCAAGCAATATTTCAAAATCTTCATAACAAAACCAATGACAAGAGACTGATCGTTCCTTTATCTCTTACTGCTATACTACAGTATCTTGCTCTTACTAAATATCCCTATCTGCCAAAAAGCATATCATAATAGCCATAGAAGGAGAGTTGGAAGTCTAATAGATGTTTTGGCTGTCTATTGGTACCTTTAGCACAAATTCAAACACTGCCGTTTGTGTGTTTGGCTAATTTTTTCGCCGCTGTCAGAGAGCCCTGTCAGCTGTTCACCTAAACTCTGATCATGACTGACGCTTGACATTTCATATCAGCTCTAGTGTTTGTCAATCCAGGTCAGGTGCAGACAGGCAGATATGCCAGCAGTCAGGGTGCTCACAATCTGCAGCGCCCCACCTAAGACATAGATGTGAAATGCATTTGAAACCTATTGAGATACAGTACCGTGCGAAATAAAACTAGACAAACTCGCTCAACTCTGCTAACTTGAATTTGTGACTAGAGATTAGTGCACAGGTGCTAGATCCTCACGAACTGTACGAAATATAGAGAAATGAACTGCACACTGTGACCTGTGATGAACCTATGACCTTCTTCAGAGTGCTCAATGTCAACGTGAAAATAAAGACACTTTCTTTAGAAAAATGTATGATATCTTACATAATTGTGTGTAATGCAGCTCATATACAGCTTCAACACATTCCTCTTGCAGGAATTACAAGTAGTCTAAATCAGGCACGTGCATTGTCATGCTGGCAGGTCCAGGAATTGTGGGTTCAAAACTAAGGGCAAGCTTTAGTTCTTACAGGCAAAGATAGTATCTATAACATGGTTCCTGTTAACCCAGGTCACGACATGATATGTGGAGTGAATTTAAGTACAACAGGGTTGGAGAAGTTAGTTAAACCCAGCCCTTGGAAGAAACGCTATCTGTCTATAACAACAGGACACTAGATTGGATTTAAATATATCAATAACATCGGCATCTCTCTGGTTAGCATTGGAGACTACACCTGTGACTACACTTATATGCTAATATTTCTAAATGGTATTAAATGGTACTTGGTAGTTTTACCAAAGGTGAACAAATGTCATTACTTGAATCGAAAGTTGAATTATTATACTAGAGATTGTTAACGCAACCTGAAATATGTGAACGTTTGAACATTAAATTGGACAGAAACTGAAAACATGTCCAGTTCCTAAAGAGATTTTGGTCTTCTGCTTTAACTTTAACTGTCACCATTAACAATAAGCCTCTCTTATAGATGCATGTAAAATGGGAAACACTAATATTACTCGAAAAGGTTTTCGTGGTCTATCATTAAGTACTCATAGCATCATCACAACGCTATTAATAAACACTACGGTAAGCATTGATAAATGACACATTTGTGATATGCCTCGCGGCCCAATCAGCACCGCCTAATTTGCGAGCCATTGGGACCAGAATAGTAATTAATGCTTAACATAGTGTTTATTAATAGCTTTGTAATGATTTAATAATGTATTGTTGATGTTTTTTTAAAAGGATGAAATAACTATGAACTAATCCGTAGTAAATGCTTTATATTGTGTAGTTATTGCAAAGTGTTACCGGGAAATTTATTAACGGGGTGAAAAATAATAAAAAGGAGTAATGTCTGTAATATAACCACTATTCTCTCCACCAGCTTTGCATTGTCTGCATGCTTTCGAAATAACAGATAGGCCAGGGCCTTAGCTTTTATGGTCAACAAATAGCCAAGTTGTCTGACTCCTGGCGTTTTGGTGTGAAGCCAGGCGCTCACAGTGAATTGCTCCATTTCCACATAGATATCAAATGTTGATATAGAGGAAGGGAGAGAGAGAGAGAGAGAGAGAGAGAGAGAGAGATATGTACAGTCTACTGTCTATTATATAACTAGCACTGTCTCTTTACTGTGCTCCATGTGTCATTATGTACAATACTGTGATATTATGCAAGTTCTTGATATGGCCTTGCATCATTGTTCACTTGTGTCCGTTTGTTCAGCATAGAGTATATATATATATATGCCATACTGCTAGAATCTATAGGAGCCTAGAAAGAAAGTATTCCCACAACAAATAGTGATTTCACAATCGCAGTTGCAGGGAAACCTTGGATTGAAGCTCCTTTTGCATAGCGACCCTATAGTTCACCGCGGATACAAAGGGCAGTTCGTAACATGTCAGTTTGTGTCAGACGTAACTAGATCAAGTCTCCTCTTCTTACAGAACAAGAAGAGGTAGCGACATGAGCCCCTCTTTCTTTCTGAGAGTCAAACAGATTGCGAGCTACTCTCCATGTGCTGTGTGACTTTGTTTCTGTGAAGGAAGGAACTTTCATCTTTTGCGACATCACATCCTCCAACACTCCCCGCATGTGCCGTACTAGACTCTCACCCTCTCCCCGCTCGCATCTGCTTCCACGTTTACCCTTTCCCCTTCCCTTTTTTTCTGCCTCTTCTCTCTCTTCCTTTCTTACTTCTCTCCCCGCGTGAGCCATCTTTTTTGCCGGCAGTGTGTGTTTGATTCTTGCACGTCAAACAGAACCTCAGGTCAAAAGCAAACATTTAGACTCGGAGAGGAGGAGAAGGGAGAGATGTTGACGTTAACAAGGGGCTACTTAGCAGTTAGCAAGGGGCTACTTAGCAGTTAGCAAGGGGCTACTTAGCAGTTAGCAAGGGGCTAATTGAGACCACAGTGGCACAAACAGAAACGTGGGAGAAAATTAGATTCACAGTGTGGTGGGTGTGCTATAATGTCTTTATTTACAGTACATCTTAAACATGTAGCCTTGACAGAAGGAAATGTCATTCTATTTGTGAGAACATTGTTATATTCACAGCAATCTCTTCAGGCACATCTTAATACAACATCTTCAGGTAGAAAATTCCCTTTATGTGGAGCCAAACCAAATGACAAATTATAAACAGTTTTTATTTTTTTTATTTTTACATAGCACTATTTTGGGGTATTTTTCTTACAGAAATTGAATGCTAATCACAGAAGTTACAGACAGACAGCCCCCCACTGAAGGGATGCCTCATCAAGACTAGAAATAAAATAAATATTAATTCACGGCTAGACAAGGGCTGACTTTAAAGCTGCGGTGTGCAACATTTTATGTTATTTTATGTTAAAATAACATGAAAGGACTGTGTGCTATATGTAGGTTCAGTGAAATATGACCTTCGTAACAAGTATCTGCCGCTGCAGGTCGGCCAGTGTGTCTCTTTTCTAAACCACGTTTACATTGCCGGCCCGACTCTAAACTCCTCCCAACAATCTGTTCACCTGTAGCGTGTGAGAGTTTTGATGGACAGGGGAGAGGACCAACTGAGAGGTGCTGCAGGGGAGGAGACAAGTCCATCTTGTTTTCAACTGTAGTGGCTTGTTGTTGTAATTCAGAATAGCACACATAGCAGCATCTGTGGATCCCTGAACTAGTAATTAGCGGTTGAGTCATTTTTCTCACCTTTGGTAGTTGTTATGTTGAGTTTACAAAGATATAAATGGCCCTGAATTAATCTCCAGGAATAAATGATGTTGTGACTCAGATGAGCGGCACGAAAAGCATTATGTTGTTATGAGTTATCTGAATAAAATATAATCATAAGGAGAAAAGCAAGATAATGAGGCATTATAATCAGTCTTCCGGTGATTGAATCAGCTGGGTGATTCAGAAAATATATACAATATGCAAAGACTGACCGGCCTGCTTTTACCATAGTCAATGGAGGGAATGTTGAATGTGGACGCCCAAGCAATCATGGCACTGCCCACCTAAACAGAACGCCAGCTGGCATCCATTTCAGTAAGTCGTATTAAACTGAATTCAGCTTATCAATGAAAATGGTCTTTCGAGAAAATCAAAGCGATATTAATGAAACAAACATAGATAAGTCTGATTGATTGACAGTTTGACAGACAGACAAATAAATTAATAAATATTACCACCATGCTTCACGTTGATGATAAGTCATTTATCAGTGCTGTTTCAATGATTTAAGCAAATTAGGACACACAAATGTTCTATTGTCATGACACATGGCGGCAGTATGCTGATGGGTATGGATCAACCCTGTGTTCTAGACTTTGCACACAAGCATTCATTTCATGCAGTAACTACTGAATGTTATTTCATGATTAGACTGTAGAGGGAGACACCAGAAGACAGCACTTAGTACTAACTCAGTTAACTAATCAAGCAATTGAGACTGACTTCCGTTAGTGATCCCGAACATCTGTTTTGAATGATAATGCAGCTCAGGAGAGGAGATACAAGGCAAGGTTTTTGTTATTTATTTATTTAATCTCATCTTAAAAGCACTCTTTTTGAGCAAAGTTTTATAGCATCCCAGGAAAAAAAAAATATGCCGAAGAATATTCTTATTATATTGTAATTATTGCAAACGGCTAATAATTACTGAAGATACCAAGCTACCTTTATTAGCTTCAATAAAAAGGAAATATTATAAAATGCACTGAAATTAAAAGTGAGCTGCTTTATTTGAAAGCGGTGTTCCCCCTCCTTTAATTTTTTCATTATTCCTGTAGACACACACACACACACACACACACACTACAATGCTCTTGTAAAGGACTGAGCAGCAATTTGAGTACAACATTTGCTGTCAAAGTTTGCCAGCTCCTATAAAATGTGATGAAGATAGGAGTTTAATGTGATGGAAACATGCAGCAGCTGCTGTTAGCTTTGCCGTTGAGTGTGAATTAAAAGTCATGATTTGGAGCATGTTACCGGAGCTGCGTTGGGCTAAATACTATAACGTGTTTTGGAAATTCCACATAACATTGTGTAGCTTATCCTTTTTTTACTTGTTTAAACATCAGCAGTGTTGTATAACTTTGCTATCCAATAGAGTTTCTGAATTGTGTTCGAGGTAGTAGGTTAATAAAGAGTTCCTGTTCATTGTTGTTCAACAGTGAACTCTTCGGCAGAGTTCAGTTGTTTCTAACCAACCACTGAGGGGTCACTAGCCTGAAAAAACGACATACGTGCTGCTAATCAAGCTGAAACGTACAAACCAAAGTGTGTTTTGGAACCGAACCAGTGTCCTCAGGGCACCTTGTGCTTTCCGACCCCTTCCAAAAAAATGAATAACACGCCCATCCTCCGGCCTTGAAACTGAACAATTGAGGAGGGGAGGGCTGGGGGTTGTGATAGGGGGCGTCTGGAGTGCAAACTGCTGCGTGCCAACTGCGAAATAGCTTGTTTGGCTCTGTGTTGTGAGCTCGGTGTAATCCTTTGGAGAGAGGATGTGAGACTGGTGATTATGTGATGATTAAATGTCGGCAGAAGAGTATGATCCTGTCATGCTGTGACTTGATTCCTCAAGGCATATGTTAAATCCATCGCAAATTTATGAAGAAGCTCCTGGCGTGTTTGGGAACGATCAACGATTTGTTCACTGGAGGCAATTGGCTGTTTGTGAACCTTGATAAAAATGAACAGCTCTACTTAATGAGAGTTTTCCTCTGGAGAGTTGTTGCATTATGAAAATGTGTTTGTGAATAAACGTCTTTGTTGGCCGTCGACTCCCCAGGTATAGTATGTTGTGTCCTACAGTGTCCCAGACTCAGCTCACCCACCTCACAATGAAGTTATCGCAACAGGTCAGCGGGGTCATAGGTCACAGTGTGTGGTCCATGCTGTCATCCACAGGTCATCCAACGCGTCTCTAAACAGTATGCTCACGCTAAAAAGCTTCCAGACAGAAAGAACAGCAAATAGCATATTGATTGTACAAATTGGTTGCTTTACTTATTTATCTAACCTTGAAACCTATTGTACCTCTAAAATGAACGCACACACACACACGCGCGCGCGCACACAGACACAGACACACACACACACAGTACAGCAGCATCTGTAAAGGCAGAATAGAAGGCAATGAAAAAGGTCTAATCCTTTAAGCTTTCAGGTTCGTGCAAAGATGCTGTAGTTCACTTCTCCTTAGCAAAAGGTTAATTTTCACAGCACAAAAGATTAAGAGCATACCTCCCTAAGCAAACACAGTGATCATACTGTTGAATGGAAATATGCACAAAATTCTTCTCGCTCATTGGCAGCACAAACTAGCTCGTGTTTTTCAGTTATAAATCATTACATGTTCCATGTTGCTCCTCATTATGCAATACAAGCTGTCTCGCTGATGCAGATGCAGACAAAACAGAGAGGCTGGGCGCAACACAAAGACTACGGCTGCCCTGTGGCTGCCATGGCAATTAATTATTGATTTAATGTTTGACACAGACACGCTAATTGAAACTAATGGCGGCGCCTTCAGGGAGGCAGAGTGGAGGAGAAATAGCCCAGGTGAGGAATGTCGGAGAGAACCGCTGCGGTGTTTGGAGTAGAGCAAAGAGTAACGTTGAACTACTGCATGGCCGGAGGAGTGCTGTTTTATGATGGTCTGGTGGAGTTTGC